>PVJA010047693.1:0-14542 GCA_004027025.1 Myocastor coypus | reverse complement strand
AAAAAAAAAAAAAGAAGAAGTTTTTTAATGGGCTTGAGACGTCAATAGTTGAGCATGTGTCACTCATTTTGGCACCAATTACCTGGGCTAGTGTCAAAACTACTGACTTTGGGCAGTGGGGGGCTGCTCAGTTACTGTTTGGTTAACTATTTCTTTCCTATTCACACAAGCTCTGGCAAATCATGTTAAAGAAGTTTTTCACAGTTTAATTTTCACCAGTCTATTGTCAATATAGGCAATAGGTAATAACTATACTATTCTTTCAACATTTATACATATTTTTTAAATAATTATTTTATTTTATTTTTCTTGCTTCAGAACTTTTGTTTGTTTGTTTATTTATTTTTATGGCCGGCTCAGCCTACCCTGAGGGCAGGGCTGGCACAGCATGTGAAGCCAGGGATCGAACCATGGTCCCTGCAGCCGCCTAACCTTTCCTAAGGAGGCGCTTTAGACCACTGAGCCATCCTGCCGGGCCCAAAATTTATACATATTTGAACTTGTCATCTCAAAGAGTTGAAAAGCAATATGACAAAAATAATTACTCAAAATGTTCATATAGCTGGGTATGGTGGCGCACGCCTGTAATCCCAGCACTCGGGAGGCTGAGGCAGGGGGATCACTGTGAGTTCGAGACCAGCCTGGGCTACAAAAGTGAGCTCAAGGCCAGCCTGAACTGCATAGCAAGACCATGTCTCAAAAAAGCCAAAAAAAAAAAAAAAGTTCATATAAAATCCACAGAATGGGCCAGGAAAGATAGCTCCGTGGCACAAGTGCTTGCCTGGCAAGTGCAAGGTTGTGAATTTGAACTCTGGTCCTGCAATAAGTAAATAAATAAATAAAATCCACAGAATGTTAACAACTAAAATTTCATTGTGGCAATTTTGATCAGCTAACATTTCCAGCTATTGTCTTAACTGCCACAAGGTGTCACACTTTCTACATTCAAAATAAAGTTGGTAACAAGCACACTAGTACCCATATACTTTATGGATACTAAATCTGAAAACTCTACACAGGAAGCAGAATTAGATAAGTCACATCAATTCAAACTTCCAACTAAACATAAATGTTTTTTCAAGTGCAGATTAGAAAGTTTATCTCTATAACTACTGTCCTCTCCAATAGTTCTATAATCACCTAGCTCTCAATTTAGAGGCCTCAGAACATTCAAAAAACCTTGGGGAAAATACACAGATACTAAGTCAACCAGAATTAGAACTTAAAACTGCCCTAAGATGCATTGAAAGTTCCTGCAGGAGGGCTGCCATATGCTTTTTTATTTTTTTTTTTTTTTGTGGGACCAGGGTTCGAACTCACGACCTTGCACTTGCCCAGCAGGCACTTGTGCCTCGGAGCTATCTCCCCAGACCCCTGCCGTATGCTTTGAAAGTAGCTCAAATTACCTGCCTGTAGTACTGATAGTAGCGAATCTGGTTTAATGCTCTATTTGCCAATCAATATTCTGTCAAAGAACAGTAAGATGGTATAGTCCAAAGAAGCAGTCACAACACACCAAAGGCTTAAAACATATAACTTATGCATCAGAAAATGTTATAGATGAGCTAGATGTACTAGGTGCACATCTGTACTATAATCTTAGTACCGAAGAACCTGAGGCAGGAAGATACTGAGTTTGAGGTTAGCCTGGGCAACACAGGAAGGCAATGGGAAAAAAGGCTGTCCCCATTTGCGTTGTCTATTCCCATCTGGCAAAAAGTATGTTACAACTTAAAATCTGTTAGCATCTGACAAACCCACATGAGATACCTACAAAAAATTTTTAGTGAACTATTTGGAAAAAATTTCAAACTTACAAATAGGTGCAAAAAAATACTATAACACTTACATGTTTACTTACTAAGGCTTGCCTACTGCTAACAGAGAATCCATTTGTTCTACCAACTACTACTTCTGTTCCCTCCCCCCTTTTCTGAGAAAGGGTCTCACTACATAGTTTGAGCTTACAGTAATCTCCTGCTTCTACCTCCTGAGTTCTGGGGTTACTGGTGTGTGCCACCATCACTAGCTTGTTATATATTTCTATATCTACATATCTATGTCTGAGTTTTTCTCTGAAGCCACATGAAACTGTGTCATGGTTCTTCTAAAGAGTGTGTGGTTCCTAAGAACAAGGATATTTTCTCACATAAACATAATAATCAACTTCCCAAGTTTATACTTTAATCTATAATCTAAAATTTAATCTTTAATCTAAAGTACTATACAACTTGGGAGGCTGAGGCAGGAAGACCGATGTGAGTTCAAGACCAGCCTGGGCTACAAAAATGAGCTCAAAGCCAGCCTGAACTGCATAATGAGACCCTGTCTCAAAAAGACAAAGAAAGAAAGAAAGAAAGAAAGAAAGAAAGAAAGAAAGAAAGAAAGAAAGAAAGAAAGAAAGAAAGAAAGAAAGGAAGAAAGAGAGAAAGAAGAAAGTACTATCCAAAATTTTTAAAAAGTGCTATCCAAAACCCAATCTTGTAATAATGCTCCTGATAGCATTTTTTCTCTGCAGTACCAGAATCTGTCTAGACACGGTATCTCTTTACCTCCTTTAATCTAAAACATTTTCATAGCCTTCTTCTTTGACAACATTGCCACTTTTGAGGACCACAGTACTCTCAATACCTCAGCTTCTAGTAGAATTGCTAATTTTTTTGCCTAAGTTTTCTGGGATCAGAATATAGACTCACCAGGGTTGTGACTAATATCTTTTGTCTATCATTTACATATGTATACAAAGTGTCCAATTTTTTCACCACTGTAACTTATAATTTTATGGTTTGTTTGTTTTTATGTACAGGGAAATTAACTCGGATCCTTTCATTTGCCGGGCAGGCTCTGTGCCACCCTGGCCCCTATGGGAAAATATTTTAAATTCATGCAAATATCTGGTTTCTCTTTGAAAACTTTATATAGAAATGCTCTGTACTATGTTTGCCACAATTGTCTAAGATGGGGTCATGCTATATTGCCCAAATTGTTCTCAAGTTTGTGGCTTCAAGGGGGTCTTCCTGTCCCAGCTTCCTAAATAGATGGACTACAGGAATGTATCACCATGGCCAGCTGCCAACTGTTTTATAAATGTAAAATACTCAGAAAAACTTAAAGTTAAGAAAAGCTTTTACTATTAAAAAAAATAAATAAAACCTGAGTTTCAATTCTACCCTATTACAAAATCTTGTAATAAGAATATATCAGAAAAACAAGTCTATACCTTAGGCTTCAGATTATACAAAAATGTATTTTTTTTTAAATTTTTATTTATTTATTTATTTTTTCTTGTTTCAGAACCTTTGTTTGTTTATTCACTCATTTTTATGGCCGGCTCAGCCCACCCCGAGGGCAGGGCTGGCGCAGCATGTGGTGCCCGGGATAGAACCGCGGTCCCTGAAGCCGCCCAAGCTTCCCCAAGCAGGCGCGTTAGACCACTGAGCCATTCCGCCAGGCCCCCAAAAATGTATTTTCTATCTCGATGTATCTTTAATCACTATCAGTAAATAATAAATGGAGTTTCTTAAGATCTAGAAAATAACTTCCTTAGCTTTTCACGTCAGTGTTATTCCTTAGTTACAATATTAAAGTAATTGTTCCATCCAATAGTTTTTAAGAACAAATCACAGCAGTTCAGAGCCTAATAGTGTGTAAGTTTGACTTTTCCCACATACACATTTTGCAAGCCAGATGTGCTACTACCTGCTGCTTCTGAACTATGTGCCAATGAGAGTCATTTCCAAAAGCAACTATATTTAAAAGAACCGAACAAAAGTAAATGAAAAGTTGGCTCATCACTTACTCTCTAAATCAGAAATAATGAGGTTGTCATGAAGTTTTACAGCTCTGTGTTGCTCTACTTCATCTTCAAGTTCAAAGATAGTTTCTTTCATATCACTTCTTTCTGTCTCTTTTTCCTCCAGCTCTGACCTTAGTTTCTCTAATGTTAAATTCAAATCTTCAATTTGTTTCTTAGCTTCTTCTTGGAAGGCTCGGTATTCATCCTCCACCTATGTAAAATTGACAGATTTAGAAAAATGCAGTTGTTCTAAAATTGAAGTAAGCAATATTTCAAGTAGAAGCTAAGTGTAAAGTTCTATGCCAGGTGCTCACGTCAATAGGAGGTATATAGTAGTATGCATAAACCAAAATAATTTGCAAGAATCATTTCAAAAAAGTGACACATCACTCTACAATAACATATGATGTAGATACTTAAACATAAACTGCTGCTGTATGATCAACCAAAATTATACTGAAGCACTACCAAACTTAATTTTCCCTTCTCCAAAGTTTGGACTAAGTGCACACATTCAATTAATAATTAATATGCTTTCCTACAAAAAAAGTTTTATTTCTGATAGTTTCAATATCAAGTTAAACAATAAAAACAAAAAAAATTCAAATCATGTCTTCGCTAAACACCTTTAGAAAGGAGACTGAGTGTGGTATTCATTCTGTAATTCTGTAATTCCAGTGCTTGGGAGGCTAAAAACAAGAGGATCACTACAAGTCCAACATGTGTAGTGAGACCCTGTACTAAATACATTCAAAAAAAGAGAGGAGCCGGGCCTCGTGGCACACACCTGTAATCCCAGCACATGGGAGGCTGAGGCAGGAGGATCAGTGTGAGTTCGAGACTAGCCTGGGCTACAAAAGTGAGCTCAAGGCCAGCCTGAATCGCATAATGAGACCCTGTCTCAAAAAGACAAAAAACAAAAAACAAAACAGAGAGGGTATAATTAAGTGGTAAAGCACTTGTCTAGCATGTGTTAAGCCCTAGATTTTAATTCCAACTTGCAGGGTGGGGGAGTATTAGCTCATAGTGCCTCTTTAAAAAATAAAAAAATTTAGTTAGTTGTTACTCAAACAAAGGACTAATATCTAGAATATATAAAGGACTGAAAAAAACCAGGCCCCCTAAATTTAAAGACCCAATCCAAAAATGGGTATCTAAGATGAATACATACTTCTTGGATGAAGTAGCAATGGAAAATAAATATATGGAAAGATGTTCAGCATTACTGGTCATTCAAGACATGCAAACCGAAACAACCTGAGATTCCATTTCATTATCAAGAAAGCAACCAGCAACAAATGTTGGTGGGGATGTGGGGAAAAAGGGACCTTTCTCTACTGCTGGTGGGAGTATAGACTAGTGCAACCACTACAGAAATCAGTGTGGAGATTCCTCAAAAAGCTAGGATTAGCAATCCCAGCTTTTCCCTTTCTCTATGTCTTTCTGAAAGAAATAAAAGCACCATACCACAGCATTATAGCAGCAGTTAATAAGAGCTAAATCTTGGAAACAGCCCAAATGCCCATCAACTGATGGATAAAAAAGATGTCATTTTTTTACACAATGGAGTACTACTCAGCTAAAAACAAGCATAAATCTAAGACATTTATAGTGGCTGGGGAGATAGCTCAGTAGATCTGAGACATTTATAGCTAAATGGCTGACTCTTGAGACTATACTGTGGGGGGGGGGCAGGGTGCCAGGAATTGAACTGTGGTCCCTGTGCTTGCCTAAGCTTGCCTAAGCAGGCACTTTGGACTGCTGAGCTGTATCTTGCCAGCTGAGACCATATTCTAAGTAAATCTGACAAACATGTAAATATCACATTGTCTGTCTGATGTGAGAAACTAAAAGTATATATACAAACCCAAAATATGTAACAGATACTGTGAAACAGAAATCATTCAAAAAGAGAACTAGGGAGGTAGAGAAAGAAAAGAAGAAAAAAGAAAAAAATGAGAATAAAATGATATAGAGGCCAGGGAGATTGCTCAGCAGCATCAGCACCTGCCTGGCAAGTTCAACATCCTGAGTTTGATCCCTGGGGTACCAGCAAAAAATAAAAATAAGGCAAACCCCAAGTAAGAATAAAAGGATAAAGCTAAGCATGGTGATACACTTGTAATCCCAGCACTTGGGAGGCTGAGGCAGGAGGATCATGGCAAGTTGAAGACCAGCCTAGGCTACAATGTGAGCTCAAGACCAGCCTGAATTGCATAAGGAGACCCTATCTCCAAAAGACAAAATGAACAAATAAAACAGAACGAACTGGAAACAAAGCTTTGTAAATAAGGAGGGGGAAAGTAAGGTAAAGAGAAGGGAGAGAAATAGGGGGAAAAGGAGGAATTAAGACTTACCAGGTACAGTATAAATTCTCTATGATGAATGTGATCATTATGTATGTATCTAAGTGGTACCAACACACTTAATAATAATTTTTTAAAAAGTAACACATCCTAAACTGTATTTCTAAAAAGTGATCACTAAAAAATTAAATTCCATTATTTGAGTTTTAAAGGTACTAATATTTCACGTGTTTTTGAAAATGTCATTGTTATCCCATTAAAAGAAAAAAATAAAGGCACTAATATGTCTTCCTTTATAGATCACTACACTGTGCTCACTTCGACAGCACATATACTAAAATTGGAATGATGCAGAGAAGATTAGCATGGCCCTTGCACAACGATGACATGCACATTTGTGAAGTGTTCCTTATTTTTCTGTTGTACTCTAAGAAGCACCCCTGCCGGGCATGGTAGTGCATGCCTGTAATCCCAGCACTTGGGAGGCTGAGGCAGGAGGATCAGCGTGAGTTCGAGACTAGCCTGAGCTACAAAAGTGAGCTCAAGGCTAGCCTGCACTGCATAGCAAGACCCTGTCTCAAAAAGACAAAAAAATAAAAAAAAATTAAAAAATAAGAAACACCCCTTCAGACACTGCTCACTCTGGAATTCATGGCAAGATTCTCACTATTTCTCTGTGATCAGGGATCCTCTGCCACTCTTCAGAACTAATCCTTTTAAAGAAAAGTGTATATCTTTGTGTGTGTCAAAGGTATTGTTTTTAAATTGTTCCTTCTGATGCTCCCCACAATGAAGAAATTACCAAATCAAGCCTACTGTATGGATGGCAGTGTAGAGCAGGGCAAGAGGGGTGGATCTGAATTCTATTCCCAGTTCTAGTTGTGGCTTGCTTTCCTTAACTAATGGATTACTGTTGTAAAGTTGAAAGGCTGATTTTAATGTGCACAGCAAATTCTGGCTGAAGAATGCCTGCCTCTGAGCAGATGGTTAATATTAATGAACAGTGCCAAATACACTGTGCATACATGTAATTTAATTTTTGAATGTATCTTAAGTAGCTCCCTCCTGTATGATGGAACCATGTGTAGACTCAGATCCTTGTGATATTTTATATGGCTGTAGACTTTAGCAACATGTAAATCATGTGTACAGAAATGTTTTATGATTAAAGAATCAAATTTATTGAATTTTATTATTCAAAGTAGAAATTTAAAATGTATGAAAACCGGAGCCAGGCACGGTGACGCACACCTGCAATTTCAGTACTTGGGAGGCTGAGCCAGGACAATCGATATGAGTTCGATACCAGCCTGGGCTACAAAAATAACTCAGAGCCAGCCTGAGATGCACAGTGAGACCCTGTCTCAAAAAAACAAAAAATGTATGAAAACCAATAAAAGAATATACTCTTCATGAAAAAAAAAAGATCACTGTACTAACATTAAAAATAAACAATACAGGAAAATAACTAGATAAGACACACACACACACACACACACACACACACACACACACACACACACACACAAACTTCCAATCCTTCCACCAGAGGGATGCAGAACCCTGTCCAGAAAGTCAATAACCCAGAGCAACAGTTCTGGATCCTCACTATTGAGCTTAATTTCCATAAAACATGAGGGCTGAGAAAATACTCTAAGGTATTTATCAGCAATAAATCCTAGACCTCCAAGAAACAGGAACCCCTTTACTCCAAAACTACTTTTTTAAAAAAGTACTTAATACAGGGTCTCATCGCACAGATTGAACTCATAGTGATCCTTCTGTTTTCAGCCTCCCAAGTGCTGGGATTACAGGTATTACAGGATTACAGGTATTACAGGTATTACAGGATTACAGGTATTACAGGTATTACAGGATTACAGGTATTACAGGATTACAAGTACACCACATTCAGTCTCAATCAGGTGTCAGTGTGCCCCAGGGGCAGGACTGGCACTGCACACTTGGGGTAGAACCTGGTCCCTGCTTCTGCCTAACCAGGCACTTTAATCCACTGAACTATCTGGCTGGCCCTTCCAAATCTATTTTTAACTCACAACAAAACTATCTGAAAAGCTACAACTACTGCAGGGCAAGAGGTAGCAGACACTATTGATCCTACAGGCTGAAATAGTTCTTCAGCTATCTTATGCCAGTATATACTAGAGATGAGGATATAAAATTCCATGACATCCCACAGGCATACCCATAATGAGGTACAAATTCTAGGGTTAGGTTTAAAGCAAGTCCAATCCTTTCAAAGGCAAGAAAACAGTGAGTGAAAGTGACATTGTAAGACTACTTTTCATTTTATCAGCAAAACAAAGCTATTCTTAGGCTTTAAAAAATATTAGTCTGGCTGGGCTTGGTGGTGCACTCCTGTAATCCCAGCACTTGTGAGGCTGAGGCAGGAGGATCAATGTGAGTTCAAGACCAGCCTGGGCTACAAAGTGAGCTCAAAGCCAGCCTGAACTGCATAGTGAGACCCTGTCTTAAAAGGACAAAAAAAAAAAAAAAAAAAAAGTCTAAATAAATGGTAATGAGACATTAAACAAGTGCTCCTGGCTCTCAAAAGTATAATGTGTACAAAAGATGCATAATGCTTCTCCAGAACATTTATTTATTTAAACAATACCTTGGCAATGGTGTCCTGCAATCGATTGGCATCATTTCGGGTGTGAGCCAGATCTTCCTGCAGGCTACTAGCCAATGTTTCTGCCTTTTCTTTGTCCAGCCTAACACTCTCCAAGAGATCCTGAATATCAGTTTTGTCTCCAGAGTTATGGATAGAATATAGTTCAGCCACTTTCTGCTTTTCATTTTCCAGCTGGGCTTTCAAGCGATTCATCTCTATCTGATCGCTGGATACTGTGGCTTTGTACTCCTCTAAGGTGGCTGCCAGAGCTGCTTTGCCCTTCTGCTCAGACTCAATAATTCGCTCCATGTGGTGACTGCGTTCTTTGAGTGCACCAATCATTTCTTGAGCTTCCTTATTGTCTTGTTCTGCCATTTTCAAAGTATTGCTTAAATGCTGCTGGACACCAAGAAGCTGCTCTCGCTCAAAACGGGCATTCTCAGCTAAGTCCATATAACGTTGCTCTAATTCCATGTAGCGTCCACTTTTTACATCTTCATCTATAACATAAGAAATATGATGCTCATCTAGAAGGGAATGAAAATATTCAATCTGTCGGCTAAAGTGTTCCAGCTTATCACTTTGTTGACACAAGGACTCCATCAGGATGACTTTCTCTTCCCCAAGCCTTTCATTTTCACTGTTCAATTCTTGGGTAATCTGCTGCAAATCAGCTAATTCCTGTAGAGTTGCCTGAAGTTCCTCGCTTGTACTGTGCTGGTTCTCTTCCATCTGGTGTATCCGCTCTGTCAAGCAGGCAACAGACACTTCACTTGCATTCCCACTACTCCCTTTACGGGAGCGCTCTATGCTTGGAATGCCCTCTGACTCTGAAGATGAGGGCGCATCAAGGGCATCGTCACTTGAGGTAAGGGGCTGGTACACCTCACTGCACTCACTGTCTAGGTTGTCCATAGAGTTACTGTGCTGATGGTCCATCAGTGTATTTTCATCCTGACTCAAGAGATCCTCCACTGACCCAGGTGCAGAGCCTTCCACCGAGGAAGTCAAAGTTCCTCCCCCATCACTCTGGTTACCAGCGGCAATTTCTGGGCTCAGGGACTGGTAGCCAAACAGTTTTTCAGAATTGTCTAGCCTTTGCTCTAAAGAAAAGCCCAGAGCATTCAACCTGTCCTTTAACATTCTGTTTTCATTTTTCAGCTGGTTGAGTTCTTCACGGATGGCAGTATTCTGTTCTTGCAACTGCAATAAAGTGGACTCAACATCAGTTGGATGATGAACAATAATGGTTTCCTTCTCTTCAGACTTTTCATCACCCTCAGAATGATCTTCATTAATGCCCAGCTGAGCACGCATGTCTCGAAGTTCATTTCTCAAATGTAAAATTTCCACATCTTTGGTTTTCGCCAGTGTGAGAAGATCTTTCACTTTAGCTTCTAAAGCAGCTTTGTCACTGATCTGATTGTCTGATTTAGACTTGCTCATACGAACATCACATTCCATAGCAGTGCGACTGCGGGAACGTTTAGCCAATGCCACCTCATTAGCTCCCTGACCTGCAGAAGGTAGTTTTTTGCTCTGGTTTATTCGAGTACGTTCACGTAATCTTTCTCTAGTAGAACTGGATTCTTTATTACCTGCAGAAGTGCTCCGCTTTGTTGAAGAGCTTGCG
The DNA here is from genome assembly GCA_004027025.1 of Myocastor coypus. Taxonomy (NCBI): domain Eukaryota; kingdom Metazoa; phylum Chordata; class Mammalia; order Rodentia; family Myocastoridae; genus Myocastor; species Myocastor coypus. The sequence continues at coordinate 4,172 of PVJA010047693.1, read as the reverse complement.
CCTACATGTTTAAAACAAAGAATTAAAGGCAAAAAATTATCAACAAAAAGACATATAGTTTATGCCCAAGGTCTAATAAGATGTAAAACTGGAGATCTATACATTAATTTATATCTACATTATCTTGTATTACAGTTGCTGTAAAAATTCAGGTTCCTCAAAACCAGACCACTGGGCTAGGGAGATAGCTCAGAAGTATAAGAATCTGGGGGCTGGGAAGATAGTTCAATAGAATAAGTGCTTGCCTGGCAAGCACAAGGGCCTGAATTCAATCCCCAGTACTGCAAAAACAAACAAACAAACAAATAAATAAATAAGTACTTTTGGGCCGGCAAGATGGTTCAGCATTCTAAAGCTCTAAAACAGCTGCTTAGGAAAGCTTAGGCAGCTGCAAGGACTGTGGCTCGATCCCCGGCACTGCATGCTGCGCCAACCCTACTCCCAGAGCAGGCTGAGCCGGCCATTTAAAAAAAAAAAAAAAAAAAAAAAAACAGAAGTATAAGAACCTAGGGGCTGGGGAGATAGCTCTATGGCACAAGTGCCTGCCTGGCAAGTGCAAGGTCATGAGTTTGAACGCCATTCCCACAAAAAAAAAAAAAGTGTAAGAACCTCCTTGGCAAGCACAAAGATCCAGGTTCAATCCCTGGTACCACATGCTGCACTGGCCCCCGGACCTGGGCACCAAGCCAGCCACCCAAAACAGGCATGGCAGTGCAGGCTTATAATCTCAGTGCTGGGAGGCTGAGACAGGAGGATCACTACAAGTATGAGCTGCACAGAGAGACCATGTACCAAATTAAATAATACATATATATATATATATATATATATATATATTTTTTTTTTTTTTAAATGAACACAATAGATTTCCTGGGGGAAAGAAAGATCCTGTCTGAGCAAGAATAGGAGGGCAGCCAGAGTGGGGTCCCCCCCGCCAAGCTGTCTCTTCCAAGGCTTTCTTTGATAGAGGGAAGCCACGTGGTGAGGCAGGTCTAAGGTAATAAGTAAATAATTTTAGAAACAGGTAATTCATCTTTTAATGAGTAATGAGGATAAAGTTATATGTCTAATTAAATACTTCAAAAGTATAAAATTAGAACTCCCCAACGCAGATAAGAGACAGTGGTACATGCCTGTAATTCCAGCTACTCTAGAAGCTGAGGCAGAGGAATTATAAATTTAAGGATAGTCTGGGCAATTCAGTAACATCCTGTCTCCAAAATAGGAAAGGGCTGAGAATGCCAAAAGGCCATGAGTTAAATCCCTAGTACAAAAACATACACACATCTGAGATAGATGCTATCATCATCCCATTTTACAAATTTAAGAAAGGCAAACAGAAGTTAAAGAACTTGCCAATACCAAGCTGGGACGGTGCCATATGCCTGTAACTCTAGCACTCAGGAGGCTAAGGTAGAAGGATTATCATGAATTCAAGGCCAGCCTGACAGATCTTGAAGGCAGACTGACAGGTTTGGAAACACAGGATTAACAATTCCCTAAAATAAAAGAAGTAAGAAAATGAAAAGACACAATAGAGAAAAGAAAAATAATCTTCCTGGAATTACTGTGATGACCAGGATTTAGGTAAAAATAAATTATCTAGTATACCCTAAAATCTCTGGTAGAGTGAGGCACAGGAGTTAGTTAAGATAGCAGATGTGAAGAATTAAAGATGCTTTACTCCCAAATTCATATGTTGAAGCTCTAACACCTAGAACTTCAGAATGTGACAGTGCTGGTAATTAGGTTAAAGAGGTGATTAAATTAGAATGGTATTGTCAGGATGGGCCCTAGTACAATACAACTGGTATTTTTTTATTATTATTATGGCCAGTTCAGCATGCCCTGGGGGGGTGCAGCTGGCACAGCATGTGGTGGTGGGGATCAAACTGTGGTCCCTGCAGTTGCCTAAGCTTGTCTAAGCAAGTGCTTTAGACTGCTGAGCCGTCTCACCGGCCCACAACTGGTTTTTTTTTTTGTTGTTGTTTTTGCCTTTTTGAGACAGGGTCTCACTATGCAGTTCAGGCTGGCCTTGAGCTCACTTTTGTAGCCCAGGCTGGTCTCAAACTCACACCGATCCTCCTGCCTCAGCCTCCCAAGTGCTGAGATTACAGACCTGAGCCACCAAGCCCGGCTACACAACTGGTATTCTTATATGAAGAAAAGAGTAGGAAAAAGGCAAAAGGATGGCCATACAGGGAAACATTTGAAAAGAGCAAGCAATCTGCCAGTCAAGTAAAGAGACCACAGTAAAACCAAGCTTGCCAACTCCCTGATCTTAGACTTACTACAGAATTGTATGGAAATAAATTTGTTATACAAACCACCTAGTCTGTGACATTTTGTAATGGCAGCTCTATCAGAGTAACACAGATACATAACTCCATACTAGAGTAACTAAGTTACTTAGAGAGAATGATAATGATTTTTGAAGTCAGTGACTTGGGTCAGGAGGGAACCACCTGCATGTGTAGAACAATTCTAAAAGCTGGAAATAAGAGACAAAAAAGAAAACAGAGTATTTACTTTCTAGTATCCTTCCTGTCACACAGGCTAGAGCAGTGGTGGAAAACCTATGGCATGCATGCTATTTTCCCTTAAGATAAGAGATGTGAGTTTTCTACTAAACTAAAACCTCAGTGTTGGGATTTAAATACAATGTTGGCCCTTTCATTAAATAAGTAAATTTTGTACTCAGCTCTAAAACATTCTCACCATCACTGGGCTACATATACTGTTAAAGGTGATAAGGACCTTAGGCTCAAGAGGTTAAAAAAAACAAAGGTTCAATTCTTGCTCCACTATTAGATTTGAATTCAATGCCTAATACAAAATTGGTCCCAAATAAAATATTTACTTAGTAACTGAATGTATGGTATTTAGCAAGAGACTTACGCCTAACTTTAATGTAGCTTTCTCCTCTCTAAAATCAAAGTATTAAAATAAATAAATAAATAAATAAAAATTAAAAAAAAATAAAATCAAAGTATTGGTGGACTAAAGTGCCTGCTCAGGCAGAGCACAGCAGCTGGGACATGCAGAGAGGGCAACTGAGACTGGGCGTAGTAGCACACACCTGTAATCCCAGCACCTGGGAGGCTATAAACAGGAGAATCACTACAAGTCTGATCTACACAGTGAGACCCTGAATACCCTGTAGACCCTGCATTAAATACAGAAAGAAAAAAATAAAAAATTAAGAAAAAAGTATCAGGCTTTATTGTATAAAATGAAGATACTAATAGAACAGAGCTACTGCAGTACATTGAGCTACATATATGGCACCAGGGAAGTGAGAGCCAGATAGGCACTGAGTGACTCTGTACCTCGAGGAAAACAAGTAAACATGGGCAAAGGAGATCCTAAGAAGATGAGAGGCAAGGTGTCATCACAGGCATTCTTTGTGCAAACTTGCTGAGAGGGGCACAAGAAGCACCCAGATGCTTCTGTTAACTTCTCAGAGTTTTCTAAGAAGTGTTCACAGAGGTGGACGATCATGTCTCCTAAAGAAAAAGGAAAATTTGAAGACATGGCAAAAGAGGACAAGGCTTGTTATAGAAGAAAAATGAAAATTTACATTCCTCCTCAAGGAAAAACAAAAAAGAAGTTTGGGGATCCCAATGTGCCCAAGAGGCCTCCTTCAGTGATCTTGTTCTGTTCTGAGCATGACCGAAAGAAAAAAAAAAAAATCATAGGAGAAGATCCTGGCTTCTCCATTGGTGATGTAGCAAAGAAACTTGGAGAACTGTGGAATTATATTGCAGCAGGTGACAAACAACCACATGAGAAGGCTGCTAAGCTGAAGGAAAAGTATGAAAAGGACATCACTGCCTACCAGGCTAAAGAAAAACCTGATGCAGCAAAAAAGGGAGTCATCAAGCTGAAAAAAGGAAGAAAAAGAAGAAATAGGTGGTTGAGGAAGATGAGCATGAAGAAGAAGAAGATGAAGAAGATGAGAAGGATGAAGAAGAGGATGATTATGAAGAAGTTGTTTCTAGCCAGGTGTGGTGGCGCATGCCTGTAATCCCAGCATTTGGGAGACGGAGACAGGAGGATTGGTGCAAGTTCGAAACCAGTCTGAGCTACAAAAGCAAGCTTGAGGCCAGCTTAAACTGCATAGTGAGACTCTGTCTCAAAAAGACCAAAAAAAAAAAAAAAAAAAAAAAAAA
>PVJA010047692.1:0-14516 GCA_004027025.1 Myocastor coypus | reverse complement strand
AACCTAACCCCAACTCTAAAACTAACCCTAACCCTAACCCAAATGCCAACGCCAACCACAACCAAAACACTAACTCTAAGCGTAACCCACTAAAATTGTAACACTCTAACTCTAACCCTAACACGAGGCAAACTCCAATCCTAACTCTGACCACAACGCAATTCTCAAACTAACCCTAAACCTAACCCTAACCCTAACCCTAACCTTAACCCTAATCCTAACCATAGCCGTCTATCCCTTCCCTGCTAAGCAGAATATGAACTCTAACCTTAACCCTAAACCCAAACCCTAAACCTAATCCTAACTCTAACCCTAAGCTAACACTAACAGTAACCCTAAGCCTAACCCTAAATCTAACCATAACCGTAACCAGTACCTCTAACCATCACCCTAACCCCAACCCTAAACCTAATGTGTAATTGTAACCCTAACCCTAACACTAACAAGAATCCTCAAGGCCTAACAATAACCTTAAACTTATCCCTAAACCGTAAATCTATCCATGACACCAAACTAACCCTCACCCTGAATCCAATCCTAACCCTAACCCTAACCCTAAACCGAACCCTGACCCTAACCCTAACCGTATTCCTAATCCATAACCTTAACACTAACATTTACTGAACCCTAACCCTATATCTAAGCCTAACCCTAAAATTAGCCTAACCTAAACCCTCACCCTAAACCTAACCCCAACTCTAAAACTAACTCTAACCCTAACCCAAATGCCAACGCCAACCACAACCAAAACACTAACTCTAAGCGTAACCCACTAAAATTGTAACACTCTAACTCTAACCGTAACCCGAGGCCAACTGCAATCCTAACTCTGACCCCAAGCCAATCCACAAAATAACCCTAACCCTAACACTAACACTAACCCTAACACTAACCTAAGCCTAATCCTAAGCATAGCCCTCTAACCCTTCCCTTCTAAGCAGAATCTGAACACTAACCTTAACCCTAAACCCAAATCCTAAACCTAATCCTAACTCTATACCTAGCCTAACACTAACAGTAACCCTAAGCCTAACCCTAACCGTAACCCTAACCTCTACCTCTAACCCTCACCCTAACCCCAACCTTAACACTAACATGCAAATGTAACAGGAAACCTAACACTAACCCTAATCCTCAACGCCTAACAATAACCCTAAACTTATCCCTAAACCTTAACTCTATCATAACACTAAACTCACCCTCACCCTGACTCTAATCCTAACCCTAACACTAACCCCAAGTCTGACCCTAACCCTAACTGTAATCTTAATCCTTAACCCTAATACTAACACTTAACAAACCCTAACTATAAATCTAACCCTAACCCTAAAATTAGCCCAACTCTAGCCCTCACCCTAGCCCTAACCCCAACTCTAACCCTAACACTAACCCTAACACCGAACCCCAACGCAAACCACAACCAAAACCCTAACCCTAAGCATAACCCACTAAAATTGAAACACTCAAATTCTAACACTAACCCGAGGCCAACTCCAATCCTAACTCTGAACCCAACCCAATCCTCATACTAACCCTAACCCTAACCCTAACCCTAACCCTAACCCTAGACTAAGCCTAACCCTAACCAAGCCCTCTAAAACTTCCCTCCTAAGCAGAATTGGAACTCTAACCTTAACCCTAAACCCAAAACCTAAACCTAGTCCTAACTCTAACCCTAACCTAACCTAACCCTAACACTAACCCTAAGCCTAATCCTAACCCTAACCATAACCTTAACCACTACCTCTAACAATCACCCTAACCCTAACCCTAACTCTAACATGTAACTGTAACGCGAATGCTAACACTAACACTAATCTTCAAGGCCTTAACAATAACCCTAAACTTATCCCTAAACCCTAACTTTATCCATAACACTAAACTAACCATCACCTTGAATCTAATCCTAACCCTAACCCTAACCTGAACCCTGACCCTAACCCTAGCCGTAATCCCAATCCATAACCTTAACACTAACACTTACCGAACCCTAACCATAAATCTAACCCTAACCCTAAAATTAGCCTAACTCTAGCCCTCACTCTAGCCCTAACCTCAAATCTAACCCTAACCCTAATGATAACCCTGAACCCCAATGTCAACACAACCAAAATCCTATCTCTAAGAATAACCCACTAAAATTGTAACACTCTAACTCTAACCCTAAACCGAGGCAAACTCCAATCCTAACTCTGACCCCAACCCAACCCTCAAACTAACCCTAATCCTAACTCTAACCCTAGCCTAAGCCTAACCCTAACCATAGCCCTCTAAAACTTCCCTTCTAAGCAGAATTGGAACTCTAACCTTAACCCTAAAACCAAACCCTAAACCTAGTCCTAACTCTAACCCTAACCTAACACTACCACTAACCCTAAGCCTAACGCTAACCCTAACCGTAAGTCTAACCACTACCTCTAACCATCACCCTAACCCCAACCCTAAACCTAATGTGTAATTGTAACCCGAACCCTAACACTAACAAGAATCCTCAAGGCCTAACAATAACCCTAAACTTATTCCTCAACCCTATCTCTATCCATAACACTAACGTAACCCCTACCCTGAATCCAATCCTAACCCTAACCCTAACCCTAACCCTAACCTGAACCCTGACCCTAACCCTAACCGTAATCCTAATCCATAACCTTAACACTAACACCGAACTTTAGCCCTAAATCGAACCCTAACCCTAAAATTAGCCTAACTCTAGCCCTCACCCTAGCCCTAACCCCAACTCTAATCCTAACCCTAATGATAACCCCAAACCCCAATGCCAACACAACAAAACCCTAACCCTAAGCGTAACCTACTAAAATTGTAACACTCTAACTCTAACCCTAAACCGAGGCCAACTCCAGTCCTAACTCTGACCACAATGCAATCCTCAAACTAATCCTAAAACTAACCCTAACCCTAACCGTAGCCCTCTATCTCTTCCCTGCTAAGCAGAATCTGAACTCTAACCTTAACCCTAAACCCAAACCCTAAAGCTAATCTTAACTCTAACCTAATGAAACACTAACACTAACCCTAAGCCTAACCCTAAACCTAGCCGTAACCCTAACCACTACCTCTAAGCATCACCCTAACCCCAACCCTAAACCTAACGTGTAACTACAACCCGAACACTAACACTAACACGAATCCTCAAGGCCTAACAATAACCCTAAACTTATCCCTAAACCCTAACTCTATCCATGACACTAAACTAACTGTCACCCTGAATCCAATCCTAACCCTAACCCTAACCCTAAACCCGAACGCCAACGCCAACCAAAACCAAACACTAACCCTAAGTGTAACCCACTAATATTGTAACACTCTAACTCTAACCGTAACCCGAGGCCAACTACAATCCTAACTCTGACCCCAACCCAATCCTCAAACTAACCCTAACCCTAACCCTAACCTAAGCCTAATCCTAAGCATAGCCCTCTAACCCTTCACTTCTAAGCAGAATCTGAACACTAACCTTAACCCTAAACCCAAATCCTAAACCTAATCCTAACTCTATACCTAACCTAACACTAACAGTAACCCTAAGCCTAACCCTAACCCTAACTGTAACCCTAACCTCCACCTCTAACCATCACCCTAACCCCAATCTTAATACTAACGTGCAACTGTAACATGAAACCTAACACTAACCCTAATCCTCAATGCCTAACAGTAACCCTAAACTTATCCCTAAACCTTAACTCTATCATAACACTAAACTCACCCTCACCCTGACTCTAATCCTAACCCTAACCCTAAGCCTGACACTAACCCTAACCGTAATCCTAATCCATAACTTCAACACTAACACTTACTGAACCCTAACTGCAAATCTAACATTAACCCTAAAAGTAGCCTAACTCTAGCCCTCACCCTAGCCCTAACCCCAACTGTAACTCTAACCCTAATGATAACCCCGAACCCCAACGCCAACACAAGCAAAACCCTAACTCTAAGAATAACCCATTAAAATTGTAACACTCCAACTCTAACCCTAACCTGAGGCCAACTCTAATCCTAACTCTGAACCCAACCCAATCCTAAAACTAACCCTAAACTTAACCCTAACCCTAACCCTGACCCTAACACTAGCGTAAGCCTAAACCTAGCCTAGCTCTCTAAAACTTCCCTTCTAAGCAGAATCGGAACTCTAAACTTAACCCTAAACCCAAAACCTAAACCTAGTCCTAACTAACCCTAACCTAACACTAACACTAACCGTAAGCATAACCCTAACCCTAACCGTAAGCTTAACCACTACCTCTAACCATCACCCTAACCCCAACCCTAACCATAACGTGTAACTGTAACCCAAACGGTAACACTAACACTAATCCTCAAAGCCTAATAATAGCCATAAACTTATCCCTAATCCCTAACTCTATCCATAACAGTAAACTAACCCTCACCCTGAATCCAATCCTAACAAAACCCTAACCCGAACACTGACCTTAACCCTAAGCATAATCCCAATCCATAACCCTAACACTAACACTAACCGAATCCTAACCCTATATCTAACCCTAACCCTAAAATTAGCCTAACCCTAACCCTCACCGTAGCCCTAACCCCAACTCTAACCCTAACTTTAACTGTAACCCCGAACCCCAATGCGAACCAAAACCAAAACCCTAACCGTAAGCTTAACCCACTAAAATTGTAACACTCTAACTCTAACCGTAACCCGAGGCCAACTCCAAGCCTAACTGTGACCGCAACCCAATTCTAAAACTAACCCTAACCCTAACCCTCAACCTAACCCTAACCCTAACCCTAACCCTAGCCTAAGCCTAACCCCAACCATAGCCCTCTAAGCCTTCTCTTCTAGGTAGAATCTGAACTCTAATCTTAACCCAAAACCCAAACCCTAAACCTAATCCTAACTCTAACCCTAACCTAACACTAACACTAACACTAACCCTAAGCCTAACCCTAACCCTAACCGTGTCCCTTACCACTACCTCTAACCATCACCCTAACCCCAACCCTAAAACTAACATGTAACTGGAACCGAACCCTAACACTAACACTAGTCCTCAAGGCCTAACAATAACCCTAAACTTATCCCTAAAGCCTAACTCTATCCATAAAACTAAACTATCCCTCACCCTGACTCTAATGCTAACCCTAACCCTAACCCGAAGCCTGACCCTAACCCTAACTGTAATCCTAATCCATAACATTAACTCTAACACTTACCTAACCCTAACCCTAACTCTAACCCTAACCCTAAAATTAGCCTAACTCTAGCCTTCACCCAGGCCGTAATGCCAACACTAACCCTAACCCCGAACCCCAACGCTAACGACAACGAAAACACTAACCCTAAGCGTAACTCACTAAAATTGTAACACTCTAACTCTAACCCTAACCTGAGGCCAACTGCAATCCTAACTCTGACCCCAACCCAATCCTCAAACTAACCCTAACCCTAAACCTACCCCTAACCCTAACCCTAACCCTAACCCTAACCTAAGCCTAACCCTAACTGTAGCCTTCTAACCCTTCCCTTCTAAGCAGAATGTGAACACTAACCTTAACCCTAAACCCAAATCCTAAACTTAATCCTAACTCTAACCCTAACCTAACACTAACACTAACTCTAAGCCTAACGCTAACCCTAACCGTAAGCCTAACCACTGCCTCTAACCATCACTCTAACTCCAACCCTAACCCTAAAGTGTAACTGTAAACTGAACCCTAACACTAATACTAATCCTCAAGGCGTAACAATAACCCTAAACTTATCTTTAAACCCTAACTCTATCCATAACACTAAACTATTCCTCACCCTGACTCTAATCCTAACCCTAACCCTAACCCCAAGCCTGACCCTAACTGTAACCAAAATCCAAATCTATAATCTTAACACTGACACTTACCGAACTCTAGCCCTAAATCTAACCCTAACCCTGAAATTAGCCTAACTCTAGCCCTCACCCTAGCCCAAACCCCAACTCTAACCTTAACCCTAATGATAACCCCGAACCCCAATGCCAACACAGCCAAAACCCTAACCCTAAGCGTAACACACTATAGTTATAACACTCTAACTCTAACCCTAACCCGAGGCCAACTCCAATCCTACCTCTGACCCCAACCCAATCCTCAAAGGGACCGTAATCCTAACAGTAACCCTAGCCTAAGCCTAACCCTAACCGTAGCCCTCTAACCCTTCCCTTCTAAGCAGAATATGAACACTAACCTTAACCCTAAACCCAAACCCTAAACCTAATGCTAACTCTAACCCTAACCTAACAGTAACACTAACCGTAGTCCTAACCCTAACCCTAACCACTACTCCTAGCCATAACCCTAACACTAACCCTAATGCGTAACTGTAACAAGAACACTAACACTAACACTAATCCTCAAGACCTAACAACAACACTAAACTTATCCCTAATCACTAACTCCATCCATAACCCTAAACTAACCCTCACCCTGACCCTAACCCTAACACTTACCGCAACCCTAACCCTAAGTATACTCCTAACGCATAACCTTAACTCTAATGATTACATAACTGTAACCCTAAATCTAACCCTAACCCTAAAACTAAACCAACCCTACCCCTAACCCTAGCCCTACCCCAAATCTAACCGTCACCCTAACCGTAAACCGAAACCCCAACGCAAACCACAACCAAAACCCTAACCCTAAGCACAACCCACTAAAATTCTAACACTCTAACTCTAACCCAAACCCCAAGCCTATTCCAATCTTAACCCTGATTCTAACCCAATCCTCATACTAACTGTACCTTTAACCCTAATCCTACCCCTAACACTTACACAACTCTAACAGGAACTCTAACTGTAAACACAAACCTAACTCTAACCCTAACCCTAACCTAAAATAATCATAATCTTAATCCCAACCCCAACACCAACATCAACCCTAACCCTAAACATAACCCTAAACCTAAACCAAACCCTAAACCCTAATTCTAACCCTAACCCTAAGGAAACCCTTATGCTAACCCTAACCCTAAGTGTAAGCCCAACCCTAACGCTAGCCCTAACCATAATTCCTAACCTTAACCTTAACGCTTACCAAACCCTAACCGTAACTCTAAACCTAACCCTAACCCTAGCCTAACAATAAACGTAAACCTAACTCCAAATCTACACATAATGCTAAGCCTAACCGTAACCCTAATGCTAAGCTTCTAATCTAACCCCCTAATCATAAGCTAGTAAACCGAACCTTAACACTAACGCTAACCGTAAACTAACACTAAAACTCAACATAACCATTAGGTACCCTGACCCATAACCCTAGCTCTAATCACTAACCCTAAACCTAACCCTTACCCAACTGAACCTTAACACTCACAATAACCTTACATCGAAACCAAGCCTAAGCCTAACGATATCCCTAACCGTAGCCTTCTAACACTTGCCCTCTAAGCAGAATCTGAACTTTAACACTAACGCTAACATCAAACCCTAAAACTAATCCTAACTCTAGCCTTAACCTAATACTAACACTAACAGAAAGCCTAACCCTAACCCTCACCCTAACCATCACCGTGACCCCAACCCTAACCCTAAACCTAACCTCTAACTGTAATCCTAACCATAACCTAACACTAATCCTCAAGGCCCAACAATAACACTAAACTTAGCCCTAAACCCTAACTCTATCCATAACCCTAACCAAACCCTCACACTGACTCTAAACCTAACCCTAAGCGTAACCGCAAGCCTAACCCTAATAATAATCCTAATCCTAATCTTAATCCATAACCTTAACACTAATACTTACCAAACCCTAACCCTAAATCTAACCCTAACCCTAAAATTAGCCTATCTCTAGCCCTCACCCTAGCCCTAACCCCAACTTTAACCCTAACCCTAACCCCGAACCCCAACACCAACCACAACCAAACCCTAACCCTAAGCCTAACCCACTAAAATGGTAACACTCTAACTCTAACCTTAACCCGAGGCCAACTCCAATCCTAACTCTGACCACAACCCAATCCTCAAACTAACCCTAACCCTAACCCTAACCCTAACCTTAGCCTAAGCCTAACCCTAGCCGTAGCCCTCTAACCGTTCCCTTCTAAGCAGAGTCTGAACTGTAACTTTAACCCTACACCCAAACTCTAAACCTAATCCTAACTCTAACCCTAACCTAACACTAACCCTAAGTCTAACCTTAACCCTAACCGTAACCCTAACCACTAGCTCTAACCATCACCCTAATCCTAACCCTAACCCTAACGTGTAACTGGAACCTGAACCCTAACACTAACACTAATCCTCAAGACCTAATAATAACCCTAAACTTATCCCTAAACTCTTACTCTATCCATAACACTAAACTAACCCTCACCCTGACCCTAATCCTAAACCTAACCCTTACCACAACCCTAACCCTAAGCATAATCCTAATCCGTAACCTTAACTCTAATGATTACCCAACCCTAACCCTAAATCTAACCCTAACACTAAAACTAGCCTAACCCTAGCCCTAGCCCTAACCCCAAGTATAACCCTAACCTTAACCATAACCGCAAACCCCAATGCCAACCACAACTAAAACCCTAACCATAAGCCTAACCCACTAAAATTCTAACACTCTAACTCTAACCCTATCCTCAAGCCTACTCCAATCCTAACGCTGACCCTAACCCAACCTTCACACTAATCCTAACCCTAACCCCAACCCCAAACCTAACCCTAACCGTAAACCTAACACTTACCCAACTCTAACCCTAACTCTAACTCTAACCCTAACCCTAAACCTATCCTAAGCCTAAACCTAATCCTCATCCTCTAAATCTAAACCTCTAAGCCGAATCCTAACTCTAAACCTAACCCTAAAGCCTAACCGTAACACTAACCTTAATTAAACCCTAACCCTACCAGTAACCCTGAATTTAATCCCCGCCCTAACCATAAAGCTAACTCTTAACATTAGCCCAAACTCTACCCGAAAGCCAACCCTAAACATAACATTAAATGTAACCCTACACTAACCCCTACTTCTAACCATTAACTCTAATCCTAACCCAAACTCCCTAACCCGAACCATCTAACTCTAACTGCCTAACCCTAAGCCTCTAAACTACTATCTCTATAAACTGGTAACTCTAACACAAACACTAACCCTGCACTAACCCTAACCCTCTGACTTTCCAACCCTAATGGTAACACTAACCATAACACCCTAGCCCTAACACACTAACGATAACCCCTGACCCTAGCCCTAACCCTAACCCTAGCCCTAACCGTAACCCCAACCTGAACCCTAAACCAACCCTAATCTACAGCCCCAACGCTAACCCTTACCCAACTCTAACTGTACCTCTAATCCTAATCCTGACCCTAAACTAACCCTAACCTGAACCCTAACCTTGGCCTTCTAAATTTAACTCTCTAAGCCTAACGCTAACCGTAACCCTAACTCTAACCCTAAACGCGAATGCTAAACAGAACCCTAACCCAAGCCGGACCCTAGTTGTAGCATCTAACCCAAATCCTAACCCAAACCCTAACCCTCTAAACTGTTAACCGTAGCACTAACCCTAACCTTAACAATAAATCCTAATGCTAACCCTAACACTAACCCCAACCTCACCCTAACCCTAACCCTTACCCTAACCTTAACCCCAACACTAGCCCTAATTCTAATTCATATCCTTAACACTAATGCTTACCCGACCTAAACCCTAACTGTAACCCTAACCCTAAAACTAGCCTAGCCATAACCCTAACTCTAGCCCTAAAGCCAACCCTAGCCCTAACCATAAATCCGAAACACAATGCCAAATGCAACCATAACCCTAACGCTAATGCTAACCAACTAACCCTCTAACACTCTAACTCTAACCCTAACCCCAATCCTAACCCTAACACTAAGCCAACAGTCACATTAACCCTAAACCTAACCCAGACCCAAACCCTAACTGCAACTCTTACACAACTCTAACCCTAACCCTAAACCTAAACCTAGCCTAACACTAACCCTAACCCTAGCCTTCTAACCCTAACACTCTAAGCCGAATCCTAACTCTAAACCTAACCCTAAGCCCTAACCCTAACCCAAGCCCTAACTCTAACCTAACCCTAACCCTAACCCTAACCCTAACTCTAATTCCAGCCCTAACCACAACCCTAACTCCTAACCGTAACCCAAATCCTACCCCTAAGCCAACCCTAAATCTAACCCTAAATGTACCGTAACCCCTAACACTATTCACTAACTCTAAACCTAAACCTAACTCACTAACCTAACACCCTAAGTCTAATTGTGTAAGCCTAACCCCCTAAGCCTAAGCCTAAGCCTACGACTACCCTACCTTAAACCTAAGCCTAACCCTAACCCTCTAAATCACTAGCTCTCTAAACTTCTCACTCTAACGAAAACACTAACCCTACACTAAATCTAACCCCAACCCTAACCCTAACCCTAACCCTAACCCTAAATGTTCACGTTAAACATAACCCTAAAACAAGCTTAACCCTAATCATAACCCTAATCCTAAAATCCAACTCTAAGCCTAACCCTAACCCTAGCCCTCTAAGAGGAACACTGTAAGCCAAATCCTAACCCTAACGCAAACCCTAACCTTGAGCCTAACCCTAATCCATAATCTTAACACTAATACTTAATTAACCATAACCCTAAATCTAACCCTAACCCTAAAACTAGCCTAACCCTAGCCTTAACCCTAACCCTATCCCCAACTCTAACCTTAAACCTAACCATAATCCTGAACCCCAATGACAACCCCAACGAAAACCCTAACCCTAACTCTAAACCAGTAACCCTCTAACACTCTAACTTTAACTTTAACCCCAAGTTTACTACAACCCAAACCCTAACCCTAACCTTAACCCTAACTGCAACAATTATCAAACTCTAATCCTAACTCTAACCCTAACCTTAAACCTAACTTAAGCCTAACCCTTACCCTAGCCATTTAACACTAACCCTCTAAGCCGAATCCTAAATTTAAACCTAACCCTAAACCCTTAAAGGAGCCCTAACCCTAACCCAAGGTTGGACTCCAATCAAAGCCCTAACCATGACCTTAACTTCTAACCCTAACCGAAACCCTACCCCTAAGCCAATCCTAAACATAACCCTAACCCTAAACCTACCCTAACCCCTAACCTTAACCACTAACTCTAATCCTAACCCGAACTCCCTAACACTAACCCCTACCTCGAACCACCTAAGCCTAACCCCCTAAGCCTAAGCCTAACCCTACCCTACCTTAAACCTAAGCCTAACTGTTGTGTTGTTCTGTGTCAGTGTTGAAAGAAACAACAACAAACCTGATGAATTTAGTTCAGAGGAATCACTGAGATTTGTCTCTCGAAGTGAGCCTAGACCCACAGAAGGATATGGCTTTTATTGAGTGTTCAAGGACAGGCTAAGGAATTTGCATAACTGCTTTGGGGAATATAAACTAGAAATCACTACCTCTTTTACCATTTACCTAAGGTTAGGTTAATACAAATGCTAACTGAATACATTCCAAGCAGGGGAGGAGACAACCAGTAACATACCAAGCAAAGGCAGAGACAATCAAGTAGCCATTAGAATAAATGGTTATATGTGGTTGTCTGTGTCCTTGAATCCAGGTTTTAGGAATCCCCAAGTAACTCCCTACAGCTGACCTTGGGCTTTATTGTTCTCTTTCTAAGATGCTCAGTCCTTATCTCTATATCAGATAATTTGTAGATAAATGTCATCTAAATGATTTACCTATTTGGTATAGAGTCTTACTACACAGCTCAGATTCATAGTGATCCTCCTGTCTCAGTTTCCCTAGCTCTGGGATTACAGATGTGTGCTACCATGTTCAGTTTCAGTGGCTGGCTTGGTGCCTGGGCCAGCATGGCATGCTGTACTGGGGATTGAATGTAGGCCCTTGTGCTTGCCAGGCGGGTGCTTAGACTGCTGAGCTATGTCCCCAGCCCCAGTGTCATCTAAATTAAAGATATGTTTCCACCTAAGTTGCCAGCTAATCACAGTGAGATTAAGGTTGGTTTTATAAACGTAATATATGTTATTGTTCGATGAACTATGACTCAAAATATCTGGTTGAAATTATGTGTAAAATGTTATGATCTGTTCAATAGTATCTCTAAGCCTGGAGTGTCCCCATTTAATTACCATAACAAATTTGTGGCTATCTGGCTGGAAATTGCCTTTCTTTTGTGTTCCAGTTTCTTGTGATAGGAGGTTCAGGTGAAGGTCACATGAGGTCACCAGTCCAATAACAATTTTTAACAAAAATATATGTGATGGATATACTATATATGTATATATGTGCCACTATATTTAGAAATGACTAGCCATTA
Organism: Myocastor coypus; assembly: GCA_004027025.1. Lineage (NCBI taxonomy): Eukaryota > Metazoa > Chordata > Mammalia > Rodentia > Myocastoridae > Myocastor > Myocastor coypus. The sequence continues at coordinate 2,190 of PVJA010047692.1, read as the reverse complement.
AGCAGATCAGACAGTGACACAAATTTTTTCAATGATGTCCTATTGAAGCATAGCAAATTAGGTGAGAATTTCTTTGTGTCTTTTAATGTCTTGTGATCAGATGGGAGATATTTGACTAAAAAGTCTATTCTATTCTGTGACTATCTCCTATTGTTTTAAAATTAAAATAGTCAATACTTATCAGATCATCTTAGTAAATTGAAATCTGAAGGCAAAATTAAGAAGAGAAAGTAAAGAGCAGGACATTTGGGGATCAGAGGAAAAAACTGTCACATGATGGCTAAGTATTCTTTTAGTTGCCTCCTCCTTTCAACCTCAAACTCTTCACTCTCTGGATAGGTTACAGTGGCTTGAACTGTAGATAACTGAAAACCCTGATAATGATTTGGCTTGAACAGTGCTAAACACTAGTTAGATATGGTGTCATGTAAGTAGCTGCCTGTTCCAGCTCCCTAGGAAACTAAGGCTGGAGGATCACTGAGTTTAGTAATTGGAGATCAGTGTGGACAGTATAGGGAGACTTTGATTCAGTTATCTAACAATGCTAAGTTCAGGGGCAGGACAGGCTCTAGGCAAAGTGCTGACAAGGATCTAGTTTCACTTCCTGTGACTCTCCTGGGTTAGCTCCTATGCATGATTGCAATAGTAGTTCCTAGGAGTGGGAGAGATGAGGAAACTTTCCCCAAGAGTTTTCAACAAGCTCTTGGCTAGAATTGGAACACCTATTCTCTTCTAAACTAGCTACTGATAGAAGAATGGAGTTTCTACAATTAAGCAATAGATTGCCAACTATAGCCTATTGGATAAAAAAAGCCTTTGGCCTGTCTTTATGACTCATGAAGTAAAAAGTGTTTTTTGCATATTTAAAGCCTTATAAAAAACAAAAACAAAGCAAGTTCACAAAGAATACATGACAGGGATTTATGTAGTTGCAAATCCTAAAATATTTACTATCTGCCCCTTCATAGGAAGAAAAGGAGTCTTGTGGCTGAAATGAATTGGGATCTATGTCAGACTGAGGGAAGGAAACCCTTGTGGTGCATGGAGGGTGGGCATGGATGTCTGAACAAAGCCAAGTTCTCTTGGAAGGAAGAGTGAGTGAAGGGTATTGTTTTGGGAAGCAGCCAATTGGTTTGCAGTGCCAGCCAGGTCTACTTATTCTCTTTTCATTTTGTTCTTCTTTGAGGTGTGTTCATAGCTCTACACTGCCAACTGAAGAATTCATTGGCAACATATAATTAGACTAGAGATTGATAGGTCAAGAACAAGGACAGCAGATCTGCCAAGTATGAACTCTATAGACACAATTTCTCAGAATCAAGGTATCTGGATGGGCAGTACTTTCTTCCTGAATACTTTGTTTTATATGTTTACAAATAAATTTCCAGGTGATGATCAAGTCTTCTTTGTGGAGATTTGGACAGTGTGTTTTCAGAACATAGACACAGATTTTCTTTCTTGAGCATAGACAGACATATGTGTACATGCATGGGTAGGAAGACAGAGACATCATGAGCTGCTCTCTCAGACAACACTCATGTAAGTGATTAAACTTGTACATAGTCTAAAGATGGCTCCTAGAATGAAAAGCTAATTATAGTTCCCAGATAGCTAAGTTTTACGTGAGTACAGATTGTATTGGGACTAACTGAGTTTGCATTAAACTGATCTTTCTTTCTTTCTTTCTTTCTTTCTTTCTTTCTTTCTTTCTTTCTTTCTTTCTTTCTTTCTTTCTTTCTTTCTTTCTTTCTTTCTTTCTTTCTTGTCTTTTTGAGACTGAGTCTCATTATGCAGTTCAGGCTGGACTTGAGCTCACTTATGTAGCCCAGGCTGGTCTTGAACTTGCACTGATCCTCCTGCCTCAGCCTCCTAAATGTTGGGATTAAACTGATAATATTTCTAATTAGACCTATGTTTCCTTTTCTGAGAGCCCTAGTACTCTGAGGTTGTTGTCTGAATTGGTTGTTCTCTATCTCCAGGAACAAAGTAAACTCTATAAACACTCTTTGAGAGCATGCTTTTGGAGAACTGTTTAAGGATTAAAAGAGTTCGAGTTGTGGATTTATGCTCACAGGCAGGAAGACCTGAGTAACAACAGGCTATCTTTCTTTCTTTCTTTCTTTCTTTCTTTCTTTCTTTCTTTCTTTCTTTCTTTCTTTCTTTCTTTCTTTCTTTCTTTCTTTCTTTCTT
>PVJA010047691.1:0-14591 GCA_004027025.1 Myocastor coypus | reverse complement strand
AAGTCGCCCAAGCTTTCCCAAGCAGGCGCTTTAGACCACTGAGCCATCCCACCGGGCCCTTTTTTTTTTGTGTGTGTGTGTGTGTGTGTGTGTTATGGCCAGCTCAGCCTGCCCTTGGGCTGGGTCTGGCACAGCATGTGGTGCCGGGGATCAAACCACAGTCCCTGTGGTTGCCTAAGCTTTCCTAAGCAGGTGCTTTAGACTGCTGAACCATCTTGCCAGCCCCTATTTCGAAATTTTAAAGGGGTTGGAATGTACTCAGTGTGAGGGCCCTGGGTTCAATCCCCAGTACCACAAACAACCACAACAGAAGTGTCACTGGAAAAATCTCTAATAGACAAAGAATACCATTTGTCTTTATAACATCTTTATAATTCCTTTCCAAGCTCAGGATTTAAGTTCTATTAGCCTGAAGGAGGCACAAGAAATGCCTGTGGTCTAAATCAGGAACCAGCACCACCCCAGTGCCAGGCCAGGCCAGGTTGTGGCTGCATATTCTGGCCAATGCCCTGAGAGTACACATACAAAGCTTTCAGTCACACAGGTTATAAAACAATGCTTTGCCTGGGAAACAACGTGCAGCTACTACAGTAAAGTGTCCCTGGTAACACCAGCTGCCTGCTGTGGCCCTGTCCTTCATAAATGTTTGGCTGCTCTTGGTGGTGGGAGGGTTGCTCAAGGGAACAAGGAAGCAAGCCCAGCTAGTCCGTTGTCAGCCCGCCTGGACAGCCTCCCTGTCTGTCTCAAACACGCCCCTCATCTGCATGTCCCAACAGCTTTGCAGCACCCTTCCTCCTCCTGAGCTCTGCCCTGTTTGGCAGGAAGTTCTGCAAAGTTGGGGTAGAGAGACTACAGGCAGATGAGCCTCCTCCTCACAAGTCGGGAGAAAACTCAGCCTCAACCAGTTGTGGTCCTCTGGGCCTTAAGTTCCACCCTACAATCAGGATAAACCATGCCACCACACCCAGGGGTCCACTGGGAGAGAGCGTTGCCTGCTGGGCATTGTATAATGGCACCATCGTGGACACCCTTACCATTGTGACCACAACACTACATGTTGATCTGCCTATATAGGAAATCTAAACAAGACTGCGAGATGCCAGCAACAAAATCCTAGAAATAGGTTTACACAAACATCTCTACCCAATACAAAGCCTAAATCAACCCCATACAATCGTGGGCTTCATTTTATTTCTCCTTCAATCACCCCCTTATTTTTTATTGACTTTGAAGGTCCCAAAGGCAGAGCCAATAGTTTGAACGCCGGTCCCGCAAAAAAAAAAAAAAAAAAAAAAAAAAAAGGCAGAGCCAAAAGCTTTAGAGCAGGGATCCCTTCTCTGAGCACCCAGCTATCTCAGTGGTCCTCTGTGTCACTATAGTATACAAATCTTTTGCTGGCTACAGAATTTTTTTGATAGAAGATTTGTCCAAGTGTGTTCCAAATTGTCTCAGCGGTCCCGAAATAGTTTTCCATGTACTCAGAAGTCCAACCCTACTGGCATCTGGCAGCTCCTTTATCTCGGGTTTGGAAGTGCTCCTGCCCTGCTGGCTGAGTGCCACAGCCCCACGACCGACCCTGTCCTTGCTCGCTTCCACTTCCTCCACCTGTGATGACACACACACCTAACACACTGGCCGCGTGACCTCAGGCTGCTTGTCTGACCTGCACAGTGCCTGGGAAGACTCTCATCAGCAGGCTGTAGCTGCCCACTGGCTAATGGGAGGAGTACATGAGGTAAAGCAGTGAAGGTTCAATTGATGCCACTCACGACTAATTTTGCATCACCCTAATTATTGCCTGATTTCCCTTTGGTCGAGACCCATCTAAAAATGACGTGACACAGGAAATATAAATTGTTTCTAACCTGTTCCTTAATTACGTGTTTAATTACAAGTTAAATATGTACTTCATAAAAGACTAAAACAGAACATGGAAAAATGAAAGTAGTGCTTGAGAATCATAGGCGGGAACTAGTAATGTACTGCTGATGTAGCACAGGAAAAGTACACTTGAAAGTTGTACTAGGTGGGCTTGAAATTTTGAATTCCTTATACTAGCTTTGAATTTGGATTGTTCATGTTTTAAGTTATTCATTTGGGCTCACTTTTTTCAATGTGGGCATATAGATTTACATACAGACTTTTTTCTCAGAACTGTTTATACTGTGTCCCATAGGTTCTGGGTACATTGTACTGGCAGTAACATTTCATTTTAGGAGCTCATTTCTGAATGTACTGCTTATTTGCCACGTGCTTGTATACTTTCTGTGTTTCTTTTGCCAGTGATTTCTAGTTTCACTGCACTCTGATATGATAAATATATATATTTTGATATCCATGAAGGTAGAAAATATTTCTTCAGCTCGTATCTCATAGCTCTATCACTACATAGCAAAATATAATGACTTAAAACATTTATTTTTGCCTGTGCATGGAAGATTAGGTGTTGGAGAAGCACTCAGGATGACTCTTTTTTCTGTCCACACGGAACCAGAGAACCAGCTTCTGAAATGGTTTTATTAACAACCTCTAACAGAAAATGGGAGCTTTTCGTCAAGCTTATCCAGGGCTGCTGGCTGTTGAGGGGAAAGGCCCTAGTTCCATCCTATGAATCTGCATGACCACCCCGTAATATAGTTTCAGGGCAGTTAAGACTTCTTTTATGACCACTACCTATCTCCACAGTAAATGTTCTAAGAGACAAGAAGTGGAAGCTGTCAGCCTTTGAAGACCTGGACCTAAATGGGCGGCCACTTCCATCAAATTCTCTGCATCAGCACAGTGATTCCACCTGGTTTTGAGAGCAGATGGAGATCCTGCCTCTATAGGAAGAGGGTCAAACAAATGATGGCTATTCCTAAGCTGCCCACTGTCCTTTGCTTATGCTGTGCAATAGCTGAGCCACTATGGACATTCGTGGCCTTATGCTCCACATTCTGTTCTTTTTTTCTCCACTCTTCCTACTCCTTGCTAAGTCTTGGGCCTTTGCCCAACTCTCCCTCTAGATAATCATCTGTTACATGTTCCAAAGCTCTAAGTTCCAATGAGTTTGTACTAGCCAAAAGCCTTGGCATCTGGCAAACCTGGATATAACCAACTCCATCAATTATTTGCCGGGTCCCTGGACAAGCTACTGAATATCTGAAGCTTGATTTCTCCACCCAAAATAAAAAAGCTATCTCAGAGGATTGTGAAATTTATAAAATAATCTACTGGGCAAAAACTTGAAGTCTGACATTACTAAATACTGCCAAAGGCATATAACTGAAATCCTTACACTTCTGGTTCTTTCTTTCTTTCTTTCTCTCTCTCTCTCTCTCTGTCTCTCTCTCTCTCTCTCTCTCTCTCTCTCTCTCTCTCTCTCTCTCTCTCTCTCTCTCTCTCTCTCTCTCTCTCTCTCTCTCTCTCTCTCTCTCTCTCTCTGTCTGTCTGTCTGTCTGTCTTTCTTTCTTTCTTTCTTTCTTTTCTTTCTTTCTTTTCAGGTACCCAGGATCAAACCCTGGACCTTACACATGACAGTCAGGTGCTTATGCCACTGAGCTGTCTCCCTGGTCCAAAATCCTTACACATTAATGAGAGAATAAACTGGTTTAATTTGGGAAGCAATTGGCAATAAGATTAAGAATAATTTAAAAAAAGAATAAATAGACACAAACACAGCCAACTCTGCTCCTAGTGACTCTAGGAGTAGCTTTAGACCCTAAGAAACTCTTACACAGGTACTCAGGGCAATATATACATTAATGCCAATAAAAACAACATGATAGTACATGCCTATAATTCAGCACTCTGGGAAGGTAAGACAGAAGGATCTCAAGTTTGAGCCTAGCCTAGGCAATTTAACAAATGAGCAAAACTCTGTCTCAAAATAAAAAGGGCTGAGGGTCTAGCTAAGGCTCCACTCAGTCTCTAGTCCTAAAAAGGAAGAGAAAGTTAACAGAGAGACGAGGTTGCAGCTCACTGGCAAAGCACACTTTCACCAAAATGCATGAATCCCTGGGGAGGCCCTGAGTTTGCACCTCAGCGCTTCACTCACGAAAAAACTAATAGAAAAATTCCTTTTGATTTTCCCAAGCTGGAAACCACCTAAATATTGAGCAGAACAGAAAGCACAAAACTGTGGTGTGGTCATGACTGAGTCAGAACTACATGTATGGGTTTGTGTTAACATGGAGGAAACTCACAAACACAGTCCTCAGCAAAAATAATTTGTATAAGAATGCATATATATGAGGAGATAGCTCAGCTGCGTAAGTGCCTGCCTGGCAAGCACAAAGTCCTGAGTTCAACCCCCGCTCCAAAAAACGCATGTATATTAGATCACTTGGATATGGTTTTAAAACATGCCCAAGATTGACATATGCAGGTGTACACTAAAAATAAAACAATAATAATAAATAGCAAGGGCCAGCCAAGTAGCTTAGTGGATTAAAGCGCCTGCAAGCAGGTGCAGGGGCTGGGCTTTGATCCCTGGGCCCATCATGCAGGCTCCGCCCCCTGGGCATGCTGAGATGGCAATTGAGAGTCGGCATGGTGGCACCGCCTGTAATCCCAGCTCTTCAGAGGCTATAAACAGGCAGATCACTAAGAGTCTGATCTAGTAGTGAGACCCTGTACACCCCGTAGATCCTTCCCTAAAAAATACAGAAATAAAAAGATAAACACCAGGGGCTGGCGAGATGATTCAATGGTCTAAAGCACCTGCATAGGCAAGCTTAGGCAACTGCAAAGACTGCAATCCCCAGCGCCACATGCTGTGCCAGCCCTGCCCCCACAGCAGGCTGAGCTGGCCATAATAAATAAATACATACATACATACATACATACATACATACTTAAAAAAAAAAAAAAGATAAAACACCAAATTCAGGCCGTAGTTAATATTCTAAACAGGACAAGAGAGAATCAACTAGGCCTTAGAATCTAACCCAATCATCACCACACCACAGCTTGTTATCTGCCCTGGTCAACACTTGGGTGGTTTCTTGGTGCTAAGACTGCTCATGACTTTATTTCTCTGTAACTCTGGGAACTGAACTCGGGGCCTCCAGCATGGGCATCACATGCTCTACTACTGGGCTACACGCCTAGCTGTCTTGCTTTTATTCTGTCTTTCCTGTATCTGAAGTATTTCACAAGTTTGAAAAATTTTAAAGACCTACTTTATGTTAAGTATGTCACACGGTGGTGTGCGTACAACACAGGTCAGTAGCAAGCACTGTCACTTGTTACACACTCCTTCAGGGTTCTCTCATTCCTCTCATCCTTAAGAAAATAGCGTTTCCCTTTTCACATAGCTTGTGACTGGTCAAGAAAAGCACTTTACATCTTGTTACCTGCATCTGAACCAAGGGAATGACATTAGATGCTGCGAATAGATGCTGTGAATAGTCACCTTGTTCTAAAAGTGAGAAATAAAATCTCTAATTCTATGAAGTGTTTAAGCAATGACAGTAGACACTTCTTTAAGTGGCAACTTAAAGCAAGTCACAGCAATGCTTATAGCCCCATCCAATTTTTAACCAGGGGTGCTCATGCACCCCACATGGCCAAGGCAGGCTGTTGGTTCTAGGGTTCTCAACCCTGCAAGCATACTGCCATGCCCACTGGGGCTTTACAAAAATCTCAATACGAAGTTCACACCTGTCCCAATTACATCAGGAGGCCCCTAGATGGAGCCTAGGCCTATGCTGGCCACGAAAGTACACTATGTAGCCAGGGGTAAGAAGCCTTGGCCCCTGGAAGATGACAATCCCAAACACCAGCTAAGTTCAGGTGTGTTTCCTATCCATCCACACATAAAACACTAATTCTTCTTTGCTGGAAGATACTACAATTCAAGGTGATTACAGTCATGGTAATAAGACTGCTAGGGAACCAAAATGTACCAAGGGCTGGCAGCCCATGTCTGTCCTGTCCCAAGTCCTTAGCAACAGAGAGCTGCAACTCCAGTTATTACAACTAGGTTGTAATAACTATGATTTATCTTCTGACTGGATCCTGATGCCAGGGCAAGGATTTGTATCCAACCTCTGGAATGCGCAATGGATCTTACTAAAGCATCTAAACTACTTGCGATTTCCTGTTCACCAGGATTCTCGACGATGAGGTCAAACTTCTTGTTACCAAGAATAAGACCACTGACATCTTGGGATCCTTTAATCAAGAGGTGGCAACTGCCTGAGGGGGATGGGCAGAAAGAACCTGTCTGCCCTGCTGATCATGGAACCACTAATACAGTCCCAGGCTTTTTTTTTTTTTTTTTTCACTTGGAAAAGAAATACATTCTTCTCTTTTATTCTTTTAAGTTTTTCATCTGAGTTAACACCATCACATCTCTCATCTTCCAAATCAAGGCACCAAAATTAAATCCTTCGTTTTAGTCTTTGAAACATGAAGACAGCTCAGGAAAATTATTTGTCACACCATGGTAAGGAACAGATACCAAGGGAATCAATGTCAAGAACAATGTTACCATGTCAAAAAAAAAAAGAGGGGGGGTGCTGGGGAGACAGCTCCGTGGCACAAGTACCTGCCTGACAAGTGCAAGGTCATGAGCTCGAACCCCAGTCCCACAAAAAAGCTGCAAATCTATTTGATGAATAAGATCAGTTACAAAGAAATGCTTAGTAAGTCAGACATTGCATGCATCACCATGCACCACTTTAGATATCATGCAAATCCTACGACATAAATGGGAGAACTGAGGTCTAGAAAGATTACTCTCCAGGTCACATAACTTGAAGTGATGGAGCTACTCAGGAGGTTAAGGCAGGAAGACTGCAAATCTGAACCCAGCCTAGGCAACTCAGCAAGAACTGGTCTCAAATAACGGGCTGAGAATGTAGCTGAGTGGAAAACATGAGGTCCTGAATTCTATCCGTATGGGAAAAAGGCAACAGGACCTAGGTAGCCTGGCTCCAAAGCTCAGGCTAACTATGACACTGCAGCACACCCAGGAGGTAATCTGTGGAGTTTAGGGTCTCTGCTTCCAGTGGAAACTTAGATCAAAAAGATTTTGTCAATACTTGACAATGATTCTGAGTATAGCACAACAGGACCACTTTAGAAGAAATGAAAGATTCTACTCACAAGTGTCACCAACTCTGTACTCCCACACTGATAGTATTTCCAAAAAGGCTGGTGAAGCCAACCAAGGCTTTTCAGGCCGACGGGAAGCTTGAAAGAAGCCAGCACTTAGGCCTAAAGAAACTTCCTTTCAAATCAATAAGGAACACAGAAGACTCATCACAAGACTGTTCAATTAATGGCCAATATTGACTAACATTCCCAGGACACTCCCCTCAAAAAAATTTTAATTGAAATTAAATTCAATAAAAGCTCCTAGAAAGATACAAAATCAATGGGTGATGACCTAAGTGTTCCCAGGCTAAAGTTAGATCTCTAATGGCTCCTGTACATAGCACAGGCTCTCCAAGACTTCCAAAGGTTGATTATGCATTACCGGTGCTGTTAAACTACTAACTACTAGTTCACTTCAGGAACCAAACTGGCAACTCAGCTGTCAACTATTATTTTACAAAGCAGGACATAGTCCGTTGAAAATTATATTTTTCCAATTAGCACAGTGGAAAACACTGCAGAGGCATTCAGCCCAAGCCTGCAATTAGAGAACATTTGCTCACTTCTAGAAATAGAACAAATGGGAAGTGGAGACCTGCTATCTAGGTCTTCAGCAATAATACCCAGGAAGGAGAGCTTGCCACCATTCCAGCAGCTCCCAGAAAATAACTATCGTGCTCCTTTTAATAGTTTTCTGTACTGCACCAGAGTGTGTTCCAAAGAGACCAAGAAATCCCGCATCATCTCTGAATAAAACAAAAGGCATTCATGCAAAAAGTCCAGTCATCAGAAAGGCAAGTACTACTGCCAATGAGCAATGCCAGTGTTTTATTTTAGTACTCAAGTTTTTAAGTTTATTAATAAAGTCTCAAAAGTTTCCATCTGTCACAAAATGAAGTCTGTTATGAGCCCCTCCACAACCTTCAGCTGGCTGGCCCTTCTCAGCTTTTCAAGTATCTCATTTTGTCTCAGGTGAAACAAAACAAGGTTAAAGAATTTAGGTCTCTCAGTCTAGGTAAAGGGAGAACAGTAAAAAAAAAAAGAGAGAATGTTCACACCCAAGGGATGAGGAATTCAGTAACCTCGAGAAAATTCAGAACACTAAGCAAGATTTTGGTGAGAGCCAAGAGAAAACTGTTAGCAATCAGGATATTCGTAAATACCATATACCCAGCAGAAACACAATGGAGGAAGGTTTTCAGTAGCCCAGGAATCTCCGCACCCTGAGGTTTTACAGGGAACCCCATAAGCTAGCTTTTAATGAGCAAGTCAACTTTGCCATCTTTGGAAAGCAATTTTATATTCCACCAAGGTGAAAGTGAGGCAGAATGAGAACAAATCCTTTTATTTCCTGCCAATGAGGAAACGAACTATTGACAGCACTGGTTTGGCCCAATTTAGCTCAATTTTCAACATTTATGGCAACTTGCAGTAAACAGGCACAATTTTGTAACACTCATTTAGTGTCAACCACCATGTGACTCCTCAGCATTGACATTTATTCTAGGAATGAGACCATCTGACTCCTACAGAATAAACAGCTTTATCTTCTAGGTTCTGCAGGTATCTGTGCATATGCAACCACACAGCTAGGCGAAATTCCTAAGGGACTGGCAAACTTCTGACAGATGTTTTCCCCGGGTAATGAGATTGGGAAAGGGGAAAGCTAGCCAGGTTCTTTTCATTCTCTACTTTCTATCCCTATTAACATTCCTTGCAAAGTTAAGTATTCCAGTAAAACTTGAGCTTTAAAAATATTACTAAAATATAATCAAGAATTCTTACGAAAACACAGATTAAAACGTCTCTCTTTGCACCCTCTGGACCTCAGCCAACACAGCATTGGGGAAGGCTGCAGGTACACCATGAACAGGCAGGGAGAGGATCACAAAGCTGCAGCAGCTGGACAGCAGATGGATGGGTGCGCCCGGCAGGCTGCAGCTAGGCTGGCCCCTGGAAGGCACAGAAACTGGAGACCCAGGCCCTCTGGGGGAAATGAAGGGGCTAAGGCCAGAAAGACTCAAGGTCTAAAAGCAGGGCCGGCAGAGTACTGGATGATTATTAGTGAATTAGTACTAATTCTATCACATTGTGCCAACACTTCATTAAAAAAAAAATAACTGAGACACATCCTAAAGTATTTTACAGGAGATGTCTGGGATTTGGTTTAAAATAATTGTTTAGAAAAAAGGTGAGACCCTGTCTCAAAAAAAAAAAAAAAAAAAAAAAAAAAATCAGGCCAGGAGGTGGTGGCTCACGCCTGTAATCCCAGCACTTGGGAGGCTGAGGCAGGAGGATCGTTGTGAGTTCGAGACCAGCCTGGGCTACAAAAGTGAGCTCAAAGCCAGCCTGAACTGCACAGTGAGACCCTGTCTCAAAAAAAAAAAAAGTGCGGTGAGGAAAGGGAAGGAACAAGAACAGGAAAGTTGATTGTTCTTGGAGCTTGCAGGCACAGGATGATGGGAGAGACGGCATAGACTCCTTACAGTCTACTTTCAGGTATATATTGTGAACATTCCCACAAATATTCCATTTTGAAAGAAGGAACAACTAATTCTCTAGGTTGCCAAGATGGGTCCATCACTATGACTGTGCATGCTAAAGCCATGCAAAGGGATCTAATAACTGAAGTATCGTGATCCAGGGAACTGTAGACCTTTTGGTAAAATATTTTAAAATAGAGAAATGGAAAATAGTAAAATTACAATTTGAGTATACTCCTATAAGAGTTGGAAATACCTACATTGTGGGTTTTTTTTTTCTTTGCTTTTGTTTTTTTTTTTTTTTTTTCCAATTCTTTTATTGTTTAAATTTAACAATGGTTATATTACATATTTTCATCATCGGATCAGTTTAGATTAATACATATAGGTATATAAGATTGATCAAACAACTAAACATTAACCTTTCTAAATCCACAGCTTTTGTTTTTTAAATAAGCTTCCACTGTACTCTTTGGGCTTTTCTATTTGGAAGAGGGCTCTTGTTGTCAAGTTCTGACCAGCATCACTTCCTCTGTGACAACCACTTTTCTGTTAAGTTGACTTTCTTAAGTCCTGTGTCTGCCTACCCAGAATCTCCAACAGCCACCCCGTCGACCTTCAACAACACCTCAGTTCATGTGTGGGTTGACACCTAAAGCGTTTGCACTTTCTGCCCTACTGAATGTTCCTGTTAATTTTTATGGTAGTGATCTGTTTCTTTCAAGCTTCAGGTAAAAAACTTTGCAAGCTTCTGAGCTTATCAAGAGTCTACTCAAGTCTCAAGTTCCATGGGGACACAGTGGCAGTCACTTGGTATCTCAGCTAAGCAAGAGGATCACTTGAGCCCCGAGAGTTCAAAGCAGCCCAGGAGAACTTAGCCAGATCCATCTCAATTTTTTTTTTTTTTTTTTTTTTTGTGGAACTGGGGATTGAACTTATGACCTTGCCCAAATTGTTTTATAAGTTGAAAAATCTTTATCCATTGGGTAGATAGATGAAAATGGTTTGATGATAAAAAGCCCATTTTCACAAGAGAACCTACAGCATAACTCAACAGCAGTCTAAAATTAGTCCAGCATCTCCACTGCTGAGAGTTAAGGAGGGAACACAATCAGGCCCCATGTCACAAGGAGACAACTGCACTCAAAGGATTACCAACACACTTGGAAAGTGACGGTGCAGATGACAGATCATGACCTGCAGCTGCTATTTTCTCAAGACTTGCAGACTAAAAAGGAAGCAATAAATGTGCACTTTATGCAGTTACTCAGTTAATAAGCCAAGGTGACTCAAATGTGAACCATGTTGTCCAGGCACTGGTATTGTTTATCTAACCAATAGTAATGGAAATTCATGCCTACCAGAGCCACACAGAGCAAGACCTACCTACAGAGAACAGGAGGTTCAAACTGTGACCACTGCCAACACTGAGCCAGCCATACAGCTTGCATCAGGCACAAGCCCTTGAATCTTCTCTGGAGCTCCCCAAAGAGCTCAGCCAGATCACCCTGTGCCAGAGGTTCTCACTTCTGCAGTGCTATGTACTATCCCTGGTCAGTGTGACTATGAAAAATGTCTCAAAACACTGTCGAATATAGGGATGGGACTAATAAAACTCACTCCTGGTTAAGAACTGCCCAAGAGGAAGGGCCTTCAGTCCTATAACCACTGACCATATACTCAGCCTACAAGTAACACTATATTTAGATGGACAGCAGCAAATAACCAAAGGGTGACTCAGAAAAGGGAAAATAACGAGAGACCGATTTTTTGTTAAAACTTGCTGAATTGTGCAGGACCTTGATTTTACGTGTGAAAAAATTGGTCAACCTGCTTTCAGCACATGTCCTTAACAGACATGGAAACCCATCTTCTCTCGTCACTGCCCAACTCTAGCATTTGTCCTTCCCAGGAGCAGCTGTTCTTCCCAAGTGCTGGGAAGGGTACTATTCTCCATTAAGCAGAGATCTGGAAAAACCTGCGCTTACGTGAGGCCATACAGCAGCCACAGGTCTGACTAGGCATAGCTTTATCCTTCAATATTCTTAATGCTGGATTCTATTAGAACACTCTAAATAAAATCACTATTTCAAAAGTACTGCCCCACAACATCCAGGGCAGAAACCATCAGCCTCGTTTGCAAAGAAGTGTGCTTTGTATTAACTGTCCTGTTCAAGGACAAAATAGGTCAAGACTAAAGAATCCAAAACTGGTAATTTTTAAATGAAGCTTTAGTACATACATACAAAACTCATCTCGGCTTTCTTTGTAGTATCAAAGCTAGATGTGATCTATGTAAAATAAATTAGGGCCAACTATGGCACTGCATATCTGGAATCCCAGAACCCAAGAGTGAACCCACACAATCCATTCAAACAGGGAAACTCAAGTTGTTAAATCAAGTGTATCTGTAAGTACTAACACAAAAATGTCTTCAGCTGTGCTATTAAGGGAAAATGTCTCCAACAATCCCCAGGGAGAATCACGTGAATTCTGGAATCACAGAAACATTAAAAAGAGGGTGTAGAACTTGGAGATGAAGAGGAACTCTCACTTGTGAAGACATTCACACACTCCTAAGACTAACTGATCAGAAGCAGACAATTCAAATATGAACAAAAACCATGAGAATCAATTTTCTAAAAACTGTAGGCTTTGTTTATTCAGTTAAGAGGTAGACAGATGAACATGGAAGGCTGTCCCATTTAACTTGCCCAATTTCATATTCCACTTCATTCATCCTTCCCACACTGCCAGAAATCTTAAAGAAATTATGAAGATTGCCAAAAGGCTTTTTTCCCTACTTCTTAGCAACAGTGAATTACTTGGAAAGAAGTTACTAAGTAACTTAAATTTTCACTGTGTTCAAAGAGCCTCATCCCTCTAAATTCCCACTTATGCCAACAGAATCTGCCACAACTGTCAGAGCCAGAGTGGTGATGACTCTATTTCTATAGGAGACTACAAGGGAAGCTTCAGTTACAAGCTTTGTTGTTAAATCCCTGTGCATGTTACGGCAGAAGCTGGTGAAATCAACGAAGCAGAATATACTGTCAATAGGCTCTGCATGGTTTAAACACACACACACACACACACACACACACACACACACACACACACACACACACACACAATTATCTTCAGAGACATGAAACATAATGGAATTGAAGCCTGATACAAAAAGTAGAGAAATATGTACAGCAATTCCCATCCCACAAGGGGACCTCAGTAGGAACCAGTGGAAACCTGGCTATTTTACATAGCTAATTTTTAGACAAGTCATATTTAGCACAAAAGCGATTACAGCATGAAGTAACACTTCCTTTCCACAGCTCCCGACTTCTAAAGACTCTTGTCAGGTCTTCAGTAACACTGTAATCATTCTTCAAGGGAGCAGGAACGTGTAAGTTGGTTCCAAATATTGACACAAATTGAAATCTCAGACTGACACTCACAAGATGAGATATTTGAAAACTGCCATGATGGCGGCACTGATAACACCAGAAATGGGAACTGTGACAAACCAGGCCATAAAAATGTTGCGGAAGAGTCGCCAGTCAACAGACTTCTTAGATCGGAGCCAACCAACAGACACGACAGAGCCCACCTAGGAGAGACACAGACCAAGGAAATTAGCCAACTTAAGTATCCAAACTATTTTGGCAAAGACACCTGAGGTTGCTTAGATAAGGGGCCCACCAACTGGCCATGATCAATCCATGGAAGCTGGATTCTAACAGGCTATGATTTCTCTTGAAAAGATGAAAGGCAATGTAAAAATCCAATCATTCAATCTATGCTAATTTTATTAAAAATGGTGTGAGAGTACTCCCATACTACAGTCCTGGGAGACCTCTAATATATGCTTTCTGTAAATAAACTACCCTCCCAACAGCTAAACAAACCTCACAAACTTCTTAAAACCAGGATATCAGCCACAGTGGTAGCAAAAGTCTACCTAGCCGGAACTAAACAGCTGATTGATTTATTAACACATACCCACACTCCTCTCAATAGTTTCCCCACAGAAAAATATAGCACTGTTCCATAGAAATGACTCAAGACCAAACACCAGAAAGTGACTGTAATGACTGACAAGTAACAATGGACAAAGTCAGCAGCCAGAAATTATAGCCTGCTCCATATAAGAGAACTTAAATAGGCAAGAAACTATAAAATAAAATGTAAAACTTTCTAAAGCAAAAAAAACAAACAAACAAACAAAAAAAACATGCATTTCTACAATCCTCTAAAGATACACTAACATCTTGTACTTACTTTACAATGTGTTGTACTGATGGGAAGGCCAATATTAGATGCGATTACCACAGTGAGGGCAGATGCCAGTTCAATACTGAAGCCACTGTACACACAAAAAAATTCTTGTCATACTAGAACTTTGTGTGATATACATCCCCAAACTGTTACAAGTTCTGGCCATATAAGTGTAATTCCAGTATTTATATTTTATTCTTAGTAATTCTTTACTACCATGGAAACTTTTTCTTAGTTGCTATCTTCGTATATATTCAGTTATTCAAATACTATGCAAGCACTCTGAATTGATTACAGATTTGTACATATGATACACAACATTCTGGCCTCTATGTTGGAATCATGATTTGATCTGAATTTTGGATTATTGTTTTGAAATATTTAATTTAATTTTAATTACTATTTAATTAATTTGTTGAATACTGTTTAACTATACTTCTTGTTTTATGATTCATACTATATCTGACTTACAATTTACGTATAAGAAACAGTATGATATTTTCTCCTAGTATTAGAAACTTTTTTTTTTTAATTTTATTTATTTATTTTCTTGTTTCAGAACCTTTGTTTGTTTATTCACTCATTTTTGTGGCCGGCTCAGCCCGCCCAGAGGGCAGGGCTGGCGCAGCATGTGGTACCGGGGATCAAACCTCGGTCCCTGAAGCCGCCCAAGCTTTCCCAAGCAGGTGCTTTAGACCATTGAGCCATCCCGCTGGGCCCCATAAAGAAGCTTTTTTTTTTTTTTTTTTT
>PVJA010047690.1:0-14521 GCA_004027025.1 Myocastor coypus | reverse complement strand
CTTCTTCTTCTTCTTCTTCTTCTTCTTCTTCTTCTTCTTCTTCTTCATTTAGGACAGTGTCTACAGGGCCTACATGATCTCACTATGTAGATTAGACTCATAGTGATCCTCCTATTTTCAGCCTCCCAAGCACTGGGACTACAGGTGCATACCACCACACCCATTCTCAATGGCCATCTCAGTGAACCCTGGGAGCAGGGGTAGGGCCAGCCTGGCGTGCTGGGGATCAAATCCTAGTTGCTGTGCCTGGCTAAGCAGGTGTTTTAGTCCACTGAGCTATCAGGTTGGCCCTAAGAATTCCAGTCTTACGACAGTAAAATACGTCCAGCAAGGTCCTAGGATAGTGAAGACCTGGCTCTGAAGGACAGAAAAGCGAAAGCTTCCTGGGAAAGTGGCTCTCGCCCTGACAGGGTGTTGGAAAGCCCAGGCGAAGAGTAGGGAAAAGCACATGGGTGTGACCGAAAGGCCAGGGAAAGGCTCACTCTAGAAATCCTTGAATGGAAATAATCTGGTTTGACAAGGACTTGGCCAAAAGGTACGCAGGTCTCTGAAGCAGAAAACAAGAACCAGCTAGGGGTAATCAGTTGTGTGAATCCGGGGACACCAGAGAGGAATTGGGGGTCAGCCCTGTGGCCTGTGAAAGTGGCACTGGCAGGCCAAAGGAGAACCACAGCCAGGCTATAGGATAAGGTTGGGGAAGCTGCCGAGAGGCTCCTCGAAGCTTAGTCCTGGACAGAGATGGGTTCTGACAGGATCCCCTGGTGTTGGCCTCAAATTACTTGCTGACCTCCCTTTTAAAGGCCAGTGTCTTCAGGGTGCTGGGAAAGAGGAAACTGTTACCTATGTTCCCTACTAAACATGCTTATCCCTCCTGCAGGCCAAAGTCCTGCGTAGAAACCCAGACCCTCACAAGAAGTACTGATGTCCAGTTTCCTAGGCAAGCCTTCTCCACCCACCTGGCCCAGGCCAGCAGCCTGCTCACCACAAGGAGTCCCACAGCACAGGACTCTGCCCCCTAGTAGCCAGCTCTACACACACACACACACACACAGAGGTCTCCTGTGGTCCCCAGAAGTTGCTGCCATATGAGCACTCCTGAGCAGGAAAGTAAAGACAAGAAAAGATAAGTTGAGACTCTGTCAAGAGAGGTGCTATGAGGGCATCTCCATCCTCCTGTCAGCTCTGACCCTGCCACCAAGGGCTGGATGGTACAGGAGGGTCATCCTGGGTGGACCTTAGATGAAAGAACTGCCTGGAAATCTAGTTGGGCCAGCTGCCTCGTGCATGTATCACTGGGCTCCACAGGGGAAGCTGCGCTCCCTCAGAGACAGTGTCAGAATGGAAGGAGAAGTGGTCCAGTAATAGCTCTGGAGACTGAGAGACCAGAGGAAGAGGGTGAGACAGGCTGGAAGGAGGAGCTAGGGCCCTTCAGACATTGAGGACAATCTCACAGGGAGACAGTCATACTCAGTAAGCACAGGGAGCAGCAAGGCTAGTGTTAGACTCAGCAGCTTCTGTGAAGAGCCTGGCTCCACCCCATCAGTATCTTCATTTGTATTTTTCTTTTTCCCGACGGTACTGGGGATTGAACTCAGGACTCTGTGTGTACCAGGCAAGGGCTTATTCTACTGAGCTACCTCCCTGGCCCTAATATCTTCATTTGTAAAAGGGTTCCAACGTGGGAAGAGATCCTGAACCAGAGTACCTCAGCCTCAGGGGTGAACTGCAAGGTGCAGAGCTCTGAGCTATGTTGTAAAGTTATGTGTCGGTGCTGAAAGGAAGGACGAGAAGACCCAATGAAGGTAGCTCAGAGGACTCACTGACATTTGGCCCTCAGTGAGCAATGAACCCCTGAAGCAAGTCAGCTTTATTTAGTGTAGTCAGTGCGATCTCATGAACAATCACTTCAGCAAAGGAGGACCATGTGCCCAATTATGAACGTGACCACAGTCTCCATTAACTTCCATCCCTTCCCTAACACTGGGTTCATCCAGGAGTCAACCAATAGCGTTCCAAGCAAGGGAGAAAGCAACAACCCTGAGAGCCCACAGGTGAAGCTGCCATCTATCACCTGGAGTCCCAGCTTTCCGGAACTCCCCTATCCCAGCTTTCTGGGATTTTCAGTAACAGACCGCAGCTGTCCCTGGGCCCTGTTTATTATACTCTGTTTCTTGAAACACCAGTCAAGTTACATCTCCCTGTTTTTATTGTTTGAAAAATCAGGGCGAGGATTACAAATATCAATCCATGACTTGTGGATGAATTTGTTCTCACTACCAAACAGCAGAGATCACACATCATGACCTTCCATTAAACCGTAGGGTAACATGAAAAGAATCAAGGTTTTCAATACCATCTGCAACAGATCAGCGCCAGAGAACTCTGACAACCGTCTCGCAAAAGTATCATCAACTTCTGGTTGCCGAGGCAGGATCTCAATGGTAACACACTGTAGATCAACATTTCAATATAACAATCTGTCCCACATTCTTTCTTTTTTTTTTAAGTTTTTTTTGTTTTGTTTTTTTTGTTTTTTTAGAGACAGGGTCTCACTATGTAGTTCAGGCTGGCCTTGAGCTCACTTTTGTAGCTCAGGCTGGTCTTGAACTCACACCGATCCTCCTGCCTCAGCCTCCCAAGCGCTGGGGTTGCAACCATGTGCCACTATGCCTGGCTCCCACATTCTTTAGCTTTAGAGTCCATGCATTTTCCTGAAAAGTCCACAGTAGTTCTGACTTCTTACGATAAGCAGTTTACATGCCCTGGCTTAACACCACCCCAACTGCAGCAGCTGTAGAGGTGATGGTCACCACTCCCCAGAGCATGCCTATCATGCGTTCATTCACTCCCCCTCTTCTCTTCTTTAACACCTCCAGCAAACGTTGGACCAGCGTCATGGAAGGGGAGTCCTGCCTCAAATGATGTAGCTGTATTGGAAGTCAGATTCTGCTCTTCGTCCTGAGGATGTAGATGTTATTCCTAGAAAATTTAAAGCTCGTAGAGAATTTTAGACATATATCTAAAGAACAACTGTGACATGTAATGACAGAGCCAGAAGAGTTCCTTATAAGCAACTCGGGCAGAGCCATAAAGCTTCAATAGAGCTCCAAGCTGATGTTTCCTTTGGAAGTATTAACTCCCAGGCTGCCTCTCCTCTACAGATTTTCCATTGTATCTAATCATTAAGATAAGCAACACTGGTATTCTGGCAGGATGGCAGATCTGGCAGTGAAAACACCCTATTAGCACCTACACCTTTAAAGTTCTTTTTTTTTTAAGAATTTTTTTTTTTTCTTGTTTCAGAACTTTTGTTTGTTTATTTATTTATTTTCATGGCCAGCTCAGCCTGCCCCGAGGGCAGGGCTGGCGCAGCATGTGGTGCCAGGGATCAAAAACTGTGGTCCCTGCAGCCACCTAAGTTTTCCTAAGCAGGCGCTTTAGACCACTGAGCCATCCTGCTGGGCCCCTAAAGTTCTTTCTTTGGAGCAGAAAAAGTCTCTTTTTTCTTCCCTTACCTGGATGTTTTTTGTTTGTTTGTTTGTTTGTTTGTTTTGTTTTTTGGCAGAACTGGAGATTGAACTCAGAGGCCCTTGTGCTTACCAGGCAAGCATTTATTCTGCTGAACTATCTCCCCAGCCCCTACCTTGGCATTATTTACTAAACTTTTTCCATCAGTGAACTCTTCTATTTAGAATATAAATCCAATAACCAAAATTACCTTTAATACTTATCAGAAACAACAACAACATCACCACAGCAAGAAACAAGTTGGCACTATTTTTCTCTTGGTGTGTTCTCTCAAGTATCCCCTCATCTTCCTGGATGAGTTTTTCTAATTTGTCCCCAGGGGGTCAATGGGGATTGCTGGGCTTCAGGAAGAGGCCATCTGGCTGATGTCCTATTTAAAGTGAGTCTTCTCATTTCGTCAATTGAAGGATCTCTCTTAGAATGTTTATGCTTAGTCATTTTCTGGGTTTCTGCCTCATTTTTCCACCAGGTACGAAATTGAAGATATTGTCCCGGTTCTACAACAGTATGGCCTAACATTTCCCAATCATGAGGAATAAGCCTATGTTCATCTGCCAGTCCTTATGAGTCCAATAACATAACTGGATTGCATTCCATACGCCATAACAGCCTGCTTCAGCTTCTTGACTATCTGAAAAGCTAGAGGCTGATAATTGCACTGTATATAACCATTTGGGTGTTGCTCATTTGGAGGGTGCTGCTGAACCACAATAGGGCAGACTCCCCGTGGTGTTTCATAAGCCTGTGGGTCTCCCTGGTTCCTTCCCTACAACAAAGCTTGGGTCATTGCACTCTTAAGCCCAACAGCTGAAACAGGTTGCTCATACTCATATGGAGGTTGAGGGATTAGTTGGGGGAGGGGCAGAGGTTGAACCTTAGCAAGCATGGAGGGTGGACTTGAAACCTCCAGTCGCTCCACCAATCAGGATATCAACTGTGTCAAATGTTCCACATAATGAAAAAATTCCCGAGCACTACGTGCCTCTTTCTCCAACTCATTTTCCCGAGCTTTCAAAAAGTCCTCAAAATCAGAGGACAGAGGCTGAGGGGCCGGAAATGCCCACTTTACTTTCAAATTTTCCATTTCAGACTCTTCATCCTGCAAGGACAAATCAACAGACGTGGTGCTGCCTTCATGCTCCGCAATGTCCTCATCAGTCGAAGGCCTTCTAAGACTGCTTTCCTGAGTCTGAGGAATCAGCTGCAGACTCCATTCCTCAGAGTCAGACTGCAGGGGCTCCAAAGCCAAGGAGATACGGCTACACAAAGACCACACACTTAAAGGGACAGGCTCTCCTTGCTGGTGTGCTCTGTGCAGAGCCTTTGTGACCTGCTTCCAAACTTGTGAGTCTAGAGCAGCTTTTCCTTTAGGCTGAAATCAAAAACAATGTCTTTTTATAAGGAAAAACAATTCTTCAAAACTCTTTGGTTTCACCTTTACCCCCCACTCCCCTGAGTAATGTCTCTATAAGGTGGACATACTCATCTTCTATCGAAGCAGAATTTCCCAATACTCTGAACTTTTGCTGGTGGTATTGCCTGCTCTGGGCATACTTTTCCCACACGGTCTGGCTTCTCTTAACTCACCCCTGCTCATCCTTCGTGCCCTGCATTGCGCGCCACTTGTTGTAATGTTATATGTCAGTGCCGAAAGGAAGGACAAGAAGACCCGATGAAGGTAGCTCAGAGGACTCACTGACATTTGGCCCTCAGTGAGCAACGAACCCCTGAAGCAGGTACGCTTTATTTAGTGTAGTCAGTGTGATCTTGTGCACAATCACTTCAGCAAAGGAGGACCATGTGCCCAATTATGAACGTGACCAGGATCTCCATTAACTTCCATCCCTTCCCTATCACTGGGTTTATCCAGGGGTCAGCCAATAGCATTCCAAGCAAGAGAGAAAGCAACAACCCTGAGAGCCCACAGGTGAAGCTGCCATCTATCACCTGGAGCCCAGCTTTCCAGGACTCCCCTATCTCAGCTTTCTGGGATTTTCAGTAACAGACCGCAGCTGTCCCTGAGCCCCATTTATTACACTCTGTTTCTTGAAACACTAGGCAGGTTATAGAGCTGCTCACTCTGTCCCCTCCCCCACCCTCTCCTCATACAGCATCCAGCTTCAGCAAGCCTGCTTTCCCCCGAAGACGAAGGAGGCTCAGGTAGGGGATGATAGAAGATGAACTGCACCCTCTTGGCCCTTTTCTAACACAGACTCCACTGACAATCTGCTTCTTCCCTGTCAGTCACTTCTCAGCCGTTGTGAAGCATACACCACCTTCAGATCTCCTTTTGCGGGGGATGTGAGGTGTCCTGTGTAAGTACCATGTACTAAGCAACTGTACCACTGGAGCACCATCCTGAGTTGTCTCTGGGAGTGGAGGCTGCCTGCCGCTGGCTCAGCAGACAGATTCTACTTATGGAGACCTAAGGTCTTGTAGCCCCTACTCTGGAGCAGAAGGAAGGCCCTGCAGCTGATCCAAGGACAGGCAGAGATGGTTTTCCTTTTCTCACACAATGATCCCTTCCCTTTACACCTGCTGTGTGCTCAACACTGCCTTGGCACCTGTGATGGAGTAGGGATGTGGAATGGAATGCTTGGAGATAAGGGAATGACAGGAACCTCATCCTACTGGAGGACACTTTTGGGAGTGTTACAGAGGAGATCCAGGCCTAGAGGAAGGGAATGGAAATACGCTAATGTTGGACTCGTTCTTGAAAGAAACCTGAAACTTCATTGCGTAACTACTTCTCACACCTTTTCCAATCCATCACTGTGTTCTACTCACTGTTATCACATAAAGAAGTGGAGAATCTGGGCCGGCAAGATACCTCAGTGGATTAAAGCACCTGCTTAGGCAAGCATAGGGACCACAGTTCAATCCCCGGAATCACATGCTACATAAGCCCTCCTCCCAGGGTGGGCTGATCTGGCCAGAGTCTAGACATAGGGGCACACACCTGTAATCCCAACTCTGGTTTGGCTGTAAGCAGGAGGATCACCACAAGTCCAAGCTACCTAGGGAGACCCTGAAACAACCAAATACATAAAAGGAAAAAAAAAAATGGAGATGCTGCCTGCTTTTCCTCTACCTCTGTGGCCACCCCCCTCTTTACCACAAACATATCACAGGCTATGATTATGTATAAGAATGGTACTCACGATATACAAAATGTCACCTATCCTTGTTTTGATAAATCACATTAAGTACAGCTGGAGCTCCCTCCCCTTTGCCAGGGTTGGCAGAAAATCTTATGTTAGCCGTGTCCCCAGAGCCTTATCTTGTCTCCGGGACTCTCACAAATGCAGATCTTTCTCAGGAGATCCTGAGGAGTCTCAGAGGTTGTCACTACAGCTGCCCCAGCCCAAGACAGAAGGATCCTGGAAGGTCAGCTTCCTGTACTCCAGCCTCAGCCAGGGAACATGCCCAGTTTTTCCAGGCATCCCTGTAGCCAGCCACATCCAGCCCCCCAAGAGGCCTACAATCCTGCCAACTCTATATCCCTCAATTACTTAAGCTAAGCCACTTTCCCCAAAAATCACCTACTTCTCAATCCCCACTACATCTCAGGCCCACAGGTTTAACACCCTCCACAGCTTGGCCCCATCTCCACTGGTCAGGGCTGCCCTATTTCACATTACCACTGGGAGTGTATAACTTCTATTTTCTCCACATTCTCACCAATACTTGTTTTCTTTTTTTGGGGGGCAAGGGTTTTACAGGGACAGTGTGTTCAGGGTCTCACTACTAGATCAGACTCATAGTGATCTGCCTGTTTATAGCCTCCCAAGAGCTGGGATTACAGGAGTGCGCCACCATGCCCAGTCTCAACTGCCATGTCAGCAAGCACTGGAGTTGGGGATGGCACGACAGGCCTAGGTGTAGAACCCCCAGACCCTTGCACCTGTGGAGGACTACCTGACCAGCTCTCCTTGAAGGAAGAGCAACTATCTCTATTTTGATGGAGTCTGGCCCTATTTTCTTGTATTGATATGTAATAGCTGGCTAGGACTTTTGTTTATCCTCTCAGCTGGCTTTAACCAATGCATATTGGTCTAGCTGAGGTGTTGGTGATAGTCTTTGAAGGTGGTATGCGTGTCTCCCTGGTAACCTACACCTGCTGCTCCTTAATGTGAGTGGGGTTGTGACAGGTCGAAGAGACTATGCTCCCTGCTGCCAGCTGGGAAGGAGTCTCGAGACAGAGGCTATGACTTCCTGGGACTTGAAAGATTACATCAAAGCTGAAGCACCAGACTACCCAAAACATTAGATACTATGTAAATAGCCTTATGCAAATTAGTCTGTCTGCATAGCCTCTGCAGGTGACAGAGGTAAATGTAGGACCCTCACCTAGCTCAGCTCACTGTACTCACCTTCCTCCCACAATTCTCAGTCATTCCTCCTCAAGCCACTCCTCCACTGAATAAAGCTGGGTGAGGCCTTGGATCATTCCCTTTGTTCCAGAGAACCATCTCTGTGGCTGGACTTAGAGCCCCTTGGCTCCCTAATAGTTATAAATATGTTTTAGTGTCTTTACTTTCACCGTGGGTTGCATGGGAAGTGGTAGATTGGAATTACCTTGATGAGATTCCAATGATGTAACTTTGGAATTACAAATACTGACTTCTCGGATCAAAATGAGGACCTAGAAGGGACTCCCACAGCACCTGCTTGCAGGTGCTTTAATCCACTGAGCTATCTGGCCAGCCCTCACCAATACTTGTTATCATCTGTCTTTGTCATTATAGCAGTAATTCCTTTTTTTTTTTTGCATAGAGGATTACACCAAGCACCTCACATATCTACATCCCCAGAACTTTTTTTGAGACAGGATTTCACTAAGTTGCCCGGGCTGTCCCCAGACTTAGGATGCCCTTGCCTCAGTTTACCAAGTGGTAGGATTATAGGTACCATCACATCCAGTTTAAAATAAGACTTCTCTCTTTTTTTTTTTTTTTTTTTTTTTTTTTTTTTTTTTTTTTTTTTTTTTTTTTTTTTTTTTTTTTTTTTTTTTTTTTTTTTTTTTTTTTTTTTTTTTTTTGTCTTTTTGAGACAGGGTCTTGCTATGCAGTTGAGGCTGGCCTTGAGCTCACTTTGGTAGCCCAGGCTGGTCTGGAACTCGCACCAATCCTCCTGCCTCAGCCTCCCGAGTGCTGGGATTACAGGCGTGCACCACCACGCCCAGCTAAGACTTCTCTTTTAAATGGCCACTGAACCAACAATAAAGAGATCACCGATGACCTGGCAATTCCCAAGCTTTCAGAGTGGACAGCACAGAGCTAACTACAGTGAACAGAGGACAAGGAGGAAGAGACACCAAGTGTTTCCAGACCTGACGTGCGATTCACTGACATTTCACTTAGTGACCACTGAGCACACATTCCCAAGTACACCTGTGGAAAAAGCAGGCCATGCAATAGGCATAGTCACACAGACCATGCAACTGTGTACTATTAACTATGAAAGTTATCAATAACTTTCAAAGCCCGTTGGTGTCTCCCACACAGGGACTCTTCTTTGTTAGGCCCAGCCCTGAGCCAAGAGCTCTTTCAAAAAGAGAACAATTGCTTGCCAAGGAGTATTGAACTTAGCTCCTAAGCCCTATGTAATGATAGTGATTCTGCTATTAGGGTTAGCACCAACTTAAACATCATCACCATCACCTGCAGACTCTTAAGTCACCTCTAGGTCTCCTGAGTCATCAGGGCTGTGTGCAGAGCTGCTTGACCTCCTTCTGAACCATCTGGAAGCCTTCACTTGTTCTAGGCCCACTCAAAGCTTCCAGCCAGTAAATTACTCAGCACATGGATCAGGGAAGCACACCAACACGTGGTATATGCTGCCCAAAATACACAAAAGCCCAGAGGTTGTGCTTGTTTATGACCAGGTAAGGCCGGGACACACAGCCAGCTGCCTTATGCTTCTCAGGATCTTCCATGGCCCAATCCAGATATGAGACATGAGACTCTACTAGGCTAGTAGGATCCTTACAGGATTTATTTTCCATCCTCAGATGCATTTGTGTTTCTTCAATGCCTGTCAAGGGCTTCCTGCATTCTCAGTCCTCAATCCATGCTGTAATCAATGCAGTGGACAACCATATTGCCCTGTGATACATACAAGATAAGAAAAATCTCCTTAGCCAGGGACATAGCTGGATGGCACAAGTGCCTACCTAGTAAGCACAAGGTCTTGAGTTCAGTTTTCTGTATGAGAGAGAGAGAGAGAGAGAGAGAGAGTGACAGAGACAGAGAGAAAGAGAGAGAGATCTTTAAACTAAACTGTAGCAGAGACCCAGAAATGGTGAATTCTAAAACAAGATCAGAAAGGCACACTGCTGTCTCCACCAAGAGGAAGAAAGCTGAATGTAGGCTCCTCTGTAGATTTTTTTTTTTTTTTTTATCTTTTTGAGACAGCGTCTCGTTATGCAGTTGAGGCTGGCCTTGAGCTCACTTTTGTAGCCCAGGCTGGTCTCGAACTTGCACTGATCCTCCTGCCTCAGCTTCCCGAGTGCTGAGATTACAGGCGTGCGCCACCACGCCCAGCTTGTAGATTTGCTTCTATAAGAAGATCACACCCAGAATACCATCTATAACTAAAGACATGAAGAAGCTGGTGAGAATTTCCCCAAGAACTATGCCAGAGGAGTTAAACAAGACGTGACAAAAACAAGTAACCTTCAAGTCTTTGACGACAGAAATCTCAGTGATTCCCCCAGTCAGAGCATTTCTGTGTGTGTGTGTGTGTGTGTGTGTGTGTGTCTGTCTGTGTGTGTGTCTGTCTGTGTCTGGTGTGTTACTAGGGATTAAACTCAAGGCAAGCTATATCTCCAGCCCAGCACTTTCTTATTGTTCTGGTAAGAAGGGGAAGACCCAGGATGTCCTTTCAATTGTAATAACCCTTATTCCACAGGCCTAGAAGCTTGAAAATAATTGTGATTTTTGTGGCCGGCTGGCGTAGCATACAGTATAGTGATAGAACTTCAGTCCCTGCACTTTGCCTAAGCAGGTGCTTTAGACTACTGGGCCATCTCGACAGCCCCAAATATAACAGTTCATGCAAGTTACACTGAGCTCATCTGGGCTTGGGTCAAAGCTCCAGTTATCACCTGATCACCTGAGCCACTACACAATGACATCCTGGGTCCTTAGGAATTATAAAGAGCCCAGCAGGATGGCTCAGTGGTCTAAAGCACCTGCTTAGGAAAGCTTGGGCGGCTGCAGGGACCGCGGTTCGATATCGGGCACCACATGTTGTGCCAGCTCTGCCCTCAGGGCAGGTTGAGCCAGCCATAAAAGTAAACCAAGAAAAGTTCCGAAACAAGAAAAAATAAAATAATTTTAGGAGCCGGGCGTGGTGGCTCACGCCTGTAATCCCAGCACTCGGGAGGCTGAGGCAGGAGGATTGGTGCGAGTTCGAGACCAGCCTGGGCTACAAAAGTGAGCTCAAGGCCAGCCTCAACTGCATAGCGAGACTCTGTCTCAAAAAGACAAAAAAAAAAAAAAAAAGGAGTTATAAAGAGATAGATTCAGCCTGAACTAATCCTGAAGGATCTAGACACTGTCCTTTTACAGAAGGCAGTGCTCTGGAAAGTGGCCAGGATTCTTGTGGAAGGCCAAAAGGAATAATACAGTGAGCATCTGGGGTGCTACTGAAGAGCCCTCTCATCCTACGTTTCAAGGCGAGCAGTGGAGATTGCTCAGAGTAGCTCGACTCAGGGCTCCACTTGCCAGACCTAAAGGGCATTTGTGTTTCCTTGCTTCTGTTTTTGAGATTAAGGGGGAAACTGAAAGCCTACCCACTTGGTAGGTCCCACAAGTGTCTTTACTAAAGGCTAACACAATGGCCACTTCCCTGTTTGACCTTTTTTTTTTTTTTTTTTTTTTTTTTTCTGTATTTAGGACAGGGTCTACAGGGTCTCACTACATAGATCAGACTCATAATGATTCTCCTGTTTTCAGCTTCCCAAGTGCTGGGATTACAAGTGGGCACCACCACACCCAGTCTCAATCACTGTCTCAGTGCACCCTGGGGGCAGGTCCAGCACAGCATGCTGGGAATCGAAACCTTTGACCACTGTGTCTGCCTAAGCAGGTGCTTTAATCCACTGAGCTATTTGGCTGGCCCTCTGGCCTTTTCTAAAGACAATATCTGTTATTTTTCTCACTGCTGAGACAAAACACCTGGCACAAGTTAGAGGGAAAAAAGGCTTATTTCAGTTCACAGTCTACAGAGGTTTCAGTCCCCAGTCAGCTGGCTCCAAGGCAGGGCAGCCTGGTAGAGGGGCCTCACAGAAGACAGACAGTCCCCAGCATGGCAGGCAGGGAGATGCAGAAGCCCGCCTTCCCTCCCCCTTCATATTCCATCCAGGCTATAAGCCTATGGATTGATGCCATCCACACACACCCTAATGTCAGTGTGACACACCCTAGATTCAGCCACATCTGAAAAGCCCCACTTATGAGGAATGAGGCTTGAAGGGACATGTAGACACCAGCCGTAACAGACACCTATAGGACAGACCATGCTGGTTAGCACTTAAGACCTGAAATCCTGCATTCTAGTTCTGCTGCCCAGAGATCTCGTTTCCATTGTAACCATGGAGCCCATTTTCAGGGCAGCATCTTCCACCTGCTCCCTTGGCCTGTGGAGGACAAGTACCCAACATGTTTCACAGATGCCCCCTTCACTGATGCATTTCTGGGTGCCTTGCTCAAGGGAGAGTCTTCTAGGTTCTACAGAAGGAGTTTACCCAGAGAACAAGGCCACTGTGCCCAAAGAAACCAGAATGAAGTGAAGGAACAGAGAAGCTCAGGACCAAGCTCTTCCAGCTCAGCCCAGCACCTTGTGAACACACTCAAACAAGCTAACCCAGACAAGGGCCACAGAGCTGTAAAGAACAGTAAATTGTTTTAAGCTGCCACATGTGGAGTGGCACAGTACTCAGCAATGAACAATCAAAACATTTTGTAGGGTAACTTCCAAAACAGGATTCCTTCAAGGTCTTCAGGCAGGACTGCAGCAGCGTCAACAGGCAAAGGAACAGGGACTGCAGCTTCCAGGAAGCACCACGAAGCAGAGCTTAAGGGTGCTCCAGACCATTAGGTACATGTATCTCCGGCCTCAATTTCACCTGAGCCCTAACAGCGCTGTGAGCTCAACTGATAAAGTGACAAAGAGGTTTGGTGGCTGCAGGAACCAACTCACACCCTCATAAGCCATCTAACGCAGCCTAGCGCTCTCCTCCTACCCTGCCGCCCCTGGTGAGTGCGCCCTCTGACCTATACCGAGATGGATACATGGAAAACTGACAGGCAGGATGAAAGCAGGAGGGCACTGCACAGGAACAGAAGCTTCCTTGTGTAGCAGGAACGAAGCTCCAGGCTGCCACCTGAGCTCTGTGTGCCCCCCCAACAGATGAGACCCTGGAGGCCAGTGTGGTGGAACTAAGCAAACATGCCCAGGTCGCACTGAGGGAGAGGAGGAAAGAGAGCAGCAAGACATGCAGGACTGAGTGTCCCAACAAGGATGCAGAGGAAAATGCATAAGTAGTGTGCCAACACCCCACAGAGCAGCAGGCACTCAGAGAAGCCAGGTTGTCCTTGAAGAGGTTATAGCGGGCGCCTGGGGGATTGCAAGGGACAATAACCAGTGTGCAAGGACTGGCAGAGACCACATAGAATGCCATTGGTGACTCCCCTATAAACAGTGGCCCAGGACACATAGCAGGACCTTCTCCTTCCTCTACAGCTGGACCTGAGTTCCCATGAGGGCCTGGATGCCATACACCAGCTAGGTGGCCACATGCTGATCATTCCACCCCAGCTTTCCCATCTATAACCTGGGACAATGGTAGCTACTCCTCAGGGATGCTCTGAGAACTGTTGGGTTCATCCAGGCAGTGCCAAGCACATAGTAGGTGCTCAATGCAAGGTTAACCGCAGCTCCCCGATTTGCGCCCACACCTGGGGCCCTGTTAATCCAACAGGCTCACCATCTCTCCGCAGCATTGACAAGCACAGCTGTGGCAAGAACGGTAATTCTTCTAACGGCCTCCAGGCGGCAGGAAAGGCTGGGACGGGGACAGGCCCTTGTGGGAGGTCCCTGAGGACCGACATCTGGACCCAGCTACTCTCCCCACTCCCTCGGGCACCCGCACCGCTGCCTTGGCTTCAGGAGCATCCCACGGCTCGCCGCTGAGCGCTGCAGGCACGAGGGGCAATCGACCTCTACCCTGTGAGGGAGGGAGCAGCGAGGCTCAGCATCCCCTAGTGCAGCGGCTCTCAACCTGCGGGTCGAGACCCCGGCAGGGGCGTCTAACGACCAAAACACAGGGGTCACCTAAGGCCATCGGAAAATACGTATTTAAACCCATGCTATGCCATGGTGAAATGTTATTTATTGGAATTAGTAATAAATACTTCTCAACATATAATTAAATAGTTTTTGTGATTAATCACTGTTTAAATTATGCTTGATTTGTAGCAATGAGAATACATAATGCATATCTGGTATTTACATTCTGAATCATAACTGTAGCAAAATTACAGTTTTGAAGTAGCCACCAAAATCATGTCTTGGTTTGGGGTCACCACAACATAAGGAACTGTATTGCGGGGTCACGGCATTAGAAAGGTTGAGAATCACTGCCCTAGTGTGATCAGCGCGACCCTGCCCAGGGCCCACGCCCCCCCCCCCACCTGATGGGGGTGCTGTTGCACGACCTACGTCAGAGGCAGCAGCGCTGTTAGCCCAGGTTTGGTCCTGGAGACAAGAGTTTGAAGCCAGCTTGGACAACACAGCGAGATCACCTCTCAAAGCACAAGGCTTCCCCCTCACTGGGCTCCTGTGGGGTGTTCGGCCTCTAAGCACACCAGTTACCACTCTCCTCAGAATGCAATTCCTTCCTTGTGCTTCTCACTAGGTCAGCCACACTCCAGAGAACC
This sequence comes from Myocastor coypus, assembly GCA_004027025.1. NCBI lineage: Eukaryota > Metazoa > Chordata > Mammalia > Rodentia > Myocastoridae > Myocastor > Myocastor coypus. Next base: position 47 of record PVJA010047690.1, on the reverse strand, counting down.
CCAGCACCTTTCAGCCTGAGTTTCTTCCTTGTAAAAAAAAAAAAAAA
>PVJA010047689.1:0-14534 GCA_004027025.1 Myocastor coypus | reverse complement strand
AACTCACGACCTTGCACTTGCCCAGCAGGCACTTGTGCCTCGGAGCTATCTCCCTAGCCCCTCCCATATGCGTTTAAAAACCACATCTGGTTGACAGGCCTTGGAGTTGTTTCCATGATTTAGCAATTACAAACTGTGCTGCTATAAGTGCGGGTGTACATATATCACACAGCATGATGTTTTTTATACTTCTGGAAAGATAATGGGAGCTCTAATCTTACATTTTGAGTAATCTGCATACTGATTTCCATAGTGATTGCACCAGTTTACATCCCCGCCTACAGTGGAGAACGGCTTCTTTCCCTTGGAATCCCTTAAGCATTTGTTATTGTCTCATTTCTTAACATTTTTTTTTTTTTTTTGGTACCAGGGATTGAACTCAGAACCTTGTGTGCCAGGCAAACACTTATTCTGCTGAGCTATCTCTCTAGCCCTAGTTTCTTGATGATAACCATTCTTTGGAACCAGATGAGACCTACAATAGCAAAAACAAAACAAAAACCCTCTGAAACAAAGGCAAAAAGGGGCCATTAAAATTTAGGATTCCTGACTTGAAATTATATTACAAAGCTACTGTGATAAAAATAATATGATACTTGGTGGGGGGAGGTGTGAATTTCAATGGAACGGATTAAAAGATGCATAAATCTGCAACCATACTCAGTCACCTTATCTTTGACATTCACTGGAAGAAAGATAGGCTCTCTCATAAATGGTGCTTTAAGAACTAGATTTCCACAAGCCAAAGACTAACACTAGACTCAGGTCTGTCACTATTCACTAAAATGGAAATGAATCAAAGAGCTAAACATTAAAACAAAAATACTAAATTTTTTGTAATAGAGAATAGGCAGAACTCTTGAAGACATAGATGAAGGCAAAGATTTAATGAAAAGATACAATCATATTGGAAATAAGACAAGGAATCAATAACTGGGATCTCATCCTATCAAGAAGCATTTGCACAACAAAAGAAATCATAAACAAAGTAAAGAAACAGTCCACAGAATGGGGAAAAAAATTAGGCCAGTTGTCTTTTAGACAAAGGATTTTTATTTAGAACATATGAAGAACTGAAAACCATCAGATCCCCTAAATTTAAAGACCCAATCAATAAATGGGCATCCAGGATGAATACACAATTCCTCAGATGAAGAAATGCAAATGGAGAATCAATATATAAAAAAGTTCAATGTCACCAGTTGTTAGAAAGATGCAAATTAACAAACTATTTTCAATGTAACAAAAGACATTCTGCTTTCTAATAGAATCTACTACTGATCTCTTTGTATCTCAGATAATCTCATCCTCACTGGAATCCTCTTCCACATCATTTCCTCTTTCTTTCAGCCATGCCTTAGCTAGTCTGTCCTTCACTACCCCCCCCCCACTGGCATATAACTTGAGAGACATAGCCAATTCTTAGGTTTGGCAATAGTTCACGTCCAAGGGACAAGGTCACTGAGATTATAGACTGTTGAATGTGTGACAAAGCGGCCCATAAAGAATCTGGTCAGATGTCCTTCATTTGCTTTTAATTAACTACAGATGCTTTTTATGTTTTGAGCTGATCTTTGATCTGCTTTCGCCCTCAGACTTCAGTGCACAAGGTAGTTAAAAACGAACTAGGAGGCCAATGTTAAAAAAAAAAAAAAGAAGAAGAAGAAAGAGAGAGAAAAAAAAGTCTCCCTGGGGTAATCAAATGACAGTTGAAGCAGCCCTAAGCTGTTAGCTTTATTCATTAGAGAACTTTAAACATGTCAAGAAATAGAGTAATGTCCCTGCTGCTAGATCAGCCTCAACAATGAAGATTACAACAGCTTTGGGATGCATGAGTGGGCAAACTTCTTGTGAAAACAAGTTTATTGAGGAGCGTTTTACTACAGTGGCACTGAAGCTAGCTTACAGAGTTTCATAGCAAGAATATTGGTTCAGTATGCATGGAGAAAGCTGGCCCTCTCAGAGTGGCAGATTTACAGTGCAGCCTCACTCTAACCCAAATGGCCCCTGCAATTAGGTTTAGAAAAACTTCCTAGGGGCTGCTGCATGCTGCAGTGGATGGCCTGTGTTTGCTGCAGAGCTTATGCTGAAGGCTTAGCTATAGTGCATGATAAAGCATAATTTTTAGCTTAATAATGACTGTATAAATCCTGAAATCTTTCATAGATGTGGGTACTTGATAGCGCCTTTTTCTGAAGCAAAACTGCAATGCCAATATCTGAAATGTAGGAAAACTAGAGTATACCTTGGAACAAATAATGTTGGAATATAGTTTAAGAGCACTTTTGGAAAGGAGGTCAACATAATCATCAAAATGAATTTTTCTATGCTGACCTCCTTCTTTATTGTAAACTACAACAGCCTTTTCATGATTTGAGGGACCTTAATAATAGGGGAAAAGTTTTGTTGTTGTTGTTATTGTTATTTTGAGACAAAGTCTTGCTATGTAGTTCAAGTTGGTCTTAGACTTACTGTGTACCCTGGGCTGGCATCCAGCTCATACCAGTCCTCCTGTCTCAGCCTCCTGAGTACTGGAATTACAGTTATGTGCCATCACACCTGGCAGGAGAAGCTATGTGATTTCAAAAGAAGATAAAGGATTCCCAATTCTTGTACTCCCCAAATATTCCAGGTCAGCTACCTGACCTTTAACAAAGGGTCAAAAACATGCCCTGAAGGAAAGATAACCTCTTTAAGAACCGATGCTGAATATATTGACCATGCGCATGCAAAAAATTGAATCTAAGCTCATATCTCTTACCATGAAGTAAGCTAAAGTCAGACCGCATCAAAGACCCAAATGCTAAACAGATACATTTAATCTGATGAAAATAAAATAGGTAAAACTGTTGAAATCATATATGTAGGCAAGACTTTCTGAATTTATAAGAAATGGTAACATGAGTCAACAAATGAGATCATATCAAATCAAAAACCTTCTGTAAAGCAAAGTAAACAACAAACAGTAAAAAGAAAACCTACAGAATGGGAAAAAATTGCCCACTATTCCTTAGATAGTGGACTAATATCTAGAGTATATAAAGAATTTTTAAAAACTAGACCTTGAGCCAGCCAGGTAGCTCAGCATACTAAAGCACCTGCTCTGGCAGAGCTCAGTGGCTGGGGTTCGATTCCTTACTTGCCATACTGGCCCCACACCTGGGACATGGTGAGACTGTGATTGAGACTGGGTATTGTGGCATGCACCTATAACCTCAGTGCTTGGGAGGATGAAAACAGGAGAATTACAATGAGTCTGATCTACATAGTGAGACCATGTACACCCTGTAGACCCTGTCCTAAATTTAAAACAAAAACAAGCCCCGAAACCTCCCCAAAATAAAAGACCAATTCAACAAATGGGCAAGTGCAATGAATACAATTCTCAGAAGAAAAAGCACAAATGACCAATTTAAAACATCCATTGCCTCTGGCCATTGAAGAAATGCAAATTAAAGCAACACTGAGATTTGTTCTTATTAGAGAAAGATTAGCTAGCCAGAAAATCAAGTAATAACAAATGCTAAGTGGCAGAGTAGAAAGGAACTTTTATAAATTATGGTGGGCAATAAACTAGGACAATTGTTGTGGGAATCAGTGTGGAGACTCCTCAAAAAACTAAAACTAGAAATTCTATTTCAAACAAATATACGTACACATCCATGTTTATAGTGGTGTAATACTGTATGTTCAACAGATAAAGAAAGTGTGCTATGTATATATAATGTAGTATGACCTGTCCTAAAGAAGGATAAATGAGTTATTTGTAAGAAAGGAGGTGGGCCTTGAGACTATAATATTAAGTGGAATAAATCAGATATACAAGCTTAAATATGAAAAACCCAAAATATGAATAAAGCCAAAAGATAGATAATAGGAAATAGAAAGATGAGTCTTTTGCAAACAGGAAGTGGATAAGAGATGGATGTGGGGTGAGGGAGGCAGTGGAGGAGCTCAGTGAAGAATTAAGATGGGTTATGTACGTATGCCAACTTCCTGTGAGAACTGTGTTAATTATGTACTAGAAACATGCACTAATAATTTTTACAATTCCCTATCCTTGATTATTTGACAGTACAATTTTAGTGTTCACAGTGGCTCTTCCTCTTCATAAATTCCAGACAATATTCAACCTTGTGAAATCTTTAATACCTTGACAATTAAAAAGAAATATGCATGCTGCTATGTTTCAAATCTTTGTTATCTGTAAAAGTAACATTTTCATCAAGGCATAGCAAGTCTCCCCCAGACTTGCTGATTGCTTTCATATTCTCTCAAATGATACAACAATCCACTTATTTCTCTACGTCTGTCAACTTGTGCATGGTCAAAAGATGAACTGAGGCTACGAGTTGCCTTCTCCAGTCGCATTAACTATCTCTTTCTCATATAGATCTTAAGAGCACACTATGGGCCAAGTTCTGTTACTGGATGCTCTTTCAAAAGGTAAGAATTCACTGATAGAGCAGCAAATGTAGCAATTACAGACAGCTTGCCCTTAGTCACCTCAATTATTCTATTTTGTATTTGAAACTTTAAATAAGATGATAAGAATGAAAAGCGGGAAGGAAATAACACCTTATTTTATATATTTTCAACACATAGTGATTATACTTAGTTCAGATTGAGGGTTAACAGTAAGTTTGGGATACCTACTGGGCCATCAGACAGGGAGAAGCAGGTGAGAAGGGTGTAACTATGGGAACCCTCTGTACTTCTGTCTGTTCTAGCCTGTTGTCACCCTACAGGAAAGGGACTCAAGGGATCCAGATATTTTACTTTTTCATGAAATCTGGAAATACAGTTTTTTTTTTTTTTCAGGGAATGAAAAACTCCTGACTTTTAAAATGTTCACAACTGATTCACTTTTTACAGGAATGTGAATGGAACAAAGCACATCTGTAGCCTTTATTTTTGGTACAGCACCTCAGCCTAAATTTTCATTGTTTACTGTTTGGGCAAGCTGTCCCATGGCACTCAAAAGGCCGATGAGAGGTTTTCAGTTCTTGTGGATGAGACAGTATAATCAGAAATATTCACACAAAGTGAAAATTTAGAAAGACAACAAGACTGGTAATAGCAAATGTTTTTATCTTCAAGACAGTTTTGTGAGGCTGTCATAGCTATTATATTTAACCCCATGTCCGAAGAGAAAATTGAAGCTCAATGAGTAGCTATTGACTATTTTAAGGAAATGGAATCTTTGGAGAAATTCTCAAGGTATGGACTCTTCTTGATATACAATGACCCTGATGGGACGTTACTGACATTGTCAGATACAAAAGTTACATATTTACTGTGATATACATCGTGCTTTATCTTGGCCTTAACCATCCAGCCGAAAAGTCTGACCACGAGGTATAAAAATGAATGCCATATTAATATGCTGAGTTGCTTCCAATAATGCCAGATAAGCTGATAATCTACAAGGATTATTGGACTAAAAATACAGCTACTTTCTCTTTGTACAATGAAAGAAAGATCTGTGCTAATGATGTTTAGACAGGGAATCATGTCTGCATCTCATACTCTGAACAACATGATGAAGACAACATTATGCAATGTATTAACTATTGTAAAATAATAATAATAAAAATCAAAATTAAGAAAATGAATGTGAAAACAAAACCCCTTCAAACATATTCAGCAGATCATTTCTAGTAGTTTATAGAAACTATTCTCTTTCCAAAGCCCAAACACAAGTTAAGAATCCCTGCCACAGATGACTTACACAAACTCATGCAAAACTCATGCACAAGATTTCAGTATTCAATTTGGTGTGCATGTGTGTTCATATACATGCACGTGTGTGTGGATTTTCATACTATTTGATATGATGCTTCCCTTCTTAGAGAAGGAAATGGGTATGACAGCTGCACCCAGCACGGAGCCTGCTCTAGGAGAGCAGTCCTCACCAACCCTCCTGGGCCACCCCCCAGGGAAGGCTAGACTCCAGGGAGTCAGGGCCTCAGCAAGCAACTGGAACCCTCAACAGAGCAGTCTCTCAAGACCTTCTCACTGTTGTCCAAAGACAGTCAGGGTTACACACGGCATTGGCAACAATAAGAATGCTGTTCTTTTCTGCCTGTCTATAATACACCTGGCGTTGTGTCAAGTGTCAAAGTCACTATAGGCTTTATGTTCATGACACGGACAAGGAAACCCCTAAAGCAAGATTATCATCCTGACTCTGGGTCTGGCACTGTTGCCTGCTATGTTGTGTGGCTTTTCAGTGGGCAGGTGCTGAGGAGGAGCTTTTATTCTATCAACCTTTTAAAACTATGTGATAGTATAAAACATTTGGAATGGTTGCTTTTCCTTTGAAGAACACAATGGTTTTGTTTTGTTTTTTTCCTGTTAACATGAATTTTTTTTTTTCAGGGACCGGGGTTCAAACTCACGACCTTGCACGTGTGCCAGGCAGGTACTTGTGCCACAGAGCTATCTCCCCAGCTGAATTTTTATGTTTTTATTCTATCTTTTTTTTCTGTATTTAGGTCACAGTCTATAGGGTTTCACTATGCAGATCACATTCAATGATTCTCCTGTTTTCAGCCGCCCAAGTGCTGTGATTACAGATGCACACCACTATGCCCAGTCTCACTCCCCATCTCAGCGCACCCCATGGGTGGGGCCAGCAAGGCAAGCTGGGGATCCAGCCCTGACTGCTGCACTCTGCCTAAGCAGGGGCTTTACTTTACTGAGCTATCAGACCAGCCCTAACATGTATTTTTAAAATGCTACACAAGTAAAGAAAAAATAACTTTTCCACTCTATATGAACCTTCGTATATGCATGAATCTAACAAGGGACAGCTGTACCTATATAGATTTAGAACTGTCATTTCTATCATATTCATAGTATCTATCATCTAGCTAGCTACATATGTATCTACCCATCTTCATGTGTCACTGCTAAACCTTTGTAAAACTGCCAACATTCAGTGATACTCTGTATAATCTTCCATATCCCTTTAAGGCAAGTCTTAACAAATTTATTACCTCCACTGAAAAATCTAGTACTTCCAAACATTTTGGGAAATAACACACTAAAGATTTGTTTTCTCCATTCTTCATACTGCTTTCTCTGTAGCATGTGAAATGAGATTTCTGCCAAATGTAAATGGGGAGCTGCCAACCACACATAACTCATTTAAGATGTAGAGTTGTACTGTATTTCCATGTAGAAAGCCTTGGTACTTAAAAGTATATTAAATTAAAAGACATGTATAGCTTTTAAGGTAATGTAAGCCCCTTCTTAAATAGATAATCTTGCAGTTCATGGAACTTGAACAATGTTATGTATGCACTGTATGGCAGAAAGATTTGTTACATCAGTGATACTTAAAATAGAAACTTGAGAATCAAGTGTGCATTCAAAATGTGGAAATTGAATTTTTTAAGATTTTTTTTTTTTTTTGTCTTTTTGAGACAGGGTCTCACTATGCAGTTGAGGCTGGTGTTGAGCTCACTTTTGTAGCCCAGGCTGGTCTCGAACTCGCACCGATCCTCCTGCCTCAGCCTCCTGAGTGCTGGGATTACAAGCGTGAGCCATCACGCCCGGCTTAAGATATTTTAATTTATGGAAAATATAAAACAATTGTATTTTTAACTGATGCAATAGTGAGGCACAGTGTGATATTTCAACACTTGTATGCAATGTATGACAATTAAATCAGTAATTAGTAATAACCACCACCTCAAACATTTATCTTTTCTTTGTATTGGAGACATTTAAGAGTTCCAGTAGCTACTTTGAAATATATAATAAATTAGCCATAGTCCCTCTACTGTGCTATGGAATATGTGAACATAAGCTTCCTATCAAATAGTATTTTTCATTACTATCAATCGACTCTTTTGTATCCCCACATCCCTTTCCAACCTCCAGTAACCACTGTAAACAAGTCAGATTACATGATTGCATGCACACGCATGTACACACACACACACACACACACACACACACACACACACACACACACATATACACACAACCCAACACAAGGTATGCCTCCTTCTGTCTACCTTACTGGGATTAGGGTGATGCCAAACAAATCAGTGTACTGATTTATTGATGACTCACCCTCAACCCTAATACTCTTAATCTGAACATTGCACCAACAGTAGCCACACACCCTAGATACACTTTAGGGCAGGGTCTACAGGGTGTTCAGGGTCTCACTACATAGATCAGGCTCATAGTGATTCTCCTGTCTACAGCCTCCCAAGTTCTGGGGTTACAGGCACACACCACCATGGCCCTACCTATGGCCGGGGGTTGGAGGGGGGCAGCTAGACACAAGCATAGCATTTGTTTTGCAGGATAAAAATAAAATAAAAACTGGCTTTTATAGTTTAAATCAGCCTAGATCCTAAAATTGTAAAGTTTAATTTTTCTATATTATACTATTTTATAAAGGCTGGACAGATAGCTCAGCAGACTAAAGCACATGCTTCGGCAAAGTGCAGCTGCCAGGGCTGGATCCTTGGTGTGCCATGCTGGCCCTGCCCGGGGATACGCTGAGATTGAAACTGAGATTGGGCATGGTGGTGCGTGCCTGTAACCCTAGCACTTGGGAGGCTGTAGACAGGAGAATCACTATGAGCCTGATCTATGTAGTGAGACCCTGAACACCCTGTAGACCCTGCCCTACTTTTAAATGCACAGTTAATGCCTAAGTCTATGAATCTGAAATTAGCTTTGACAGCCCCCTTTTCCTCTGATCTTCCTAGATAATAATTTTCTATGGCACAAATTCAAAGTTTATTCAGAATTTGGTATTTTATTTCTTTTATCCACAAGACTCTGAAAGTAATAATTCCATCTGTAGGCATTTAGCAAATACTTGGAGGACTTGTCAGTCTTTACCTCCTACTTCTTCTGTTTCCTTAACTTCTTCTGCTACTCCCTTGGATCACTTGAAAGATTGACCTTCAACTTTCTCCAGGGGAAAAGTGGCTGATATGTCTTCGACTTAGCACAGCTCCGGTCTCTGCCTCTCCCGCCTCAGCGTGTTTCCGTTCTTGTCGGTGTGTCTCTTCCTTCCTTCCTCCCTTCCCCAGTGGTGCATGCCTGCTAAATCCTCCTTTGGATTTTCATCTTATGACCTCATGCCTTAGCTTTGTATTTTCCATGAGGCAATGTTTGCGCACAGATGTTCTGAAATGTATAGCATACATTGGCTTGAAAATGGAAATTTCACCTCTGTAAAGTGGTTTGGGATACACTTTAATACAAGATACTATGCCAAATAGAATTGCAGACTTTAACATGTGGCCACAGCCACCTCTGTTTGCTCCTCCAGGAAGCGATTCATAGTTTTAATAATCATGAAGTCTTATTTCAAGGACTCCTAGAGCTATTATGTAAACCTCCAAAGCAGGGATTATGCATTCCCTACTTCTGCACACCGTTTCTAACATGATATAAACTTTAAAAATGACAAATTCTGGTGAGCCAGCCTTATCTATAGTTTAACAACCTCTTGTGAAGTGTCTAAGTATTTAAAATGGGAACCATTTCATTTCCTTTCCAAGTCTGTGAACCTCGCAGAAATATAGAACAACTAAACTAGAAGCTAGAGCTCCCTAAATGAAAGTGGGCTTTTTAAGCTATAGTGTAACTAATTACTCCCAAAACCATTGTTTTCAAGTTGTTAGAAGTGTGGACAGTCATTTCACTAGGATTAAAAGTTAATTATTCAGAGTAGGAAGCAAGAATAGCACTGTTTATGGATTCCAAACATAAGTCTCACCATCTTAAAAATTGCAAAATAAAATGTTACGAGGGATGCTAAAACTCTGAACTTCTAGTCTGTCCATCATGTCCCATCCGGGACACTCAGGTGACCACAGCTCTTCCAATCAGCTGTGTCCTCCTCCTGGCTACAGTGAGTGGCCAGGAATTCACAGATGGCTACAATGAAACCAACTGAAGCCCTGTCAGAGATGTGCCTGGGGAGCCAAGGGGAAGAGCTTCGCTTCCTCCTGCACCTTAAAGATGCCAGGATGAGGACACAGGGAGGCAGACTGAGTGCTTCTCTATGTTGAGAAATCTCTGCAATAGGGGTAAATAATGGCAAGCAGGGACAAGCAGGGAAGGAAAGGAGAGAGAACGCCTTGGATCCAGGCCTCCCTGCCCTGTCTGTCATTTCGTGAGCCCACAAATTCCTCTATTTTGTTTGAGCTGGTTTGTGTTGAATATCTTTCCAGCAACCTAAAAATGGTTTTGCCAAATTATTTTTCTTGGAATAGACTATCTGAATGAATAAGAAAGCATTGTTTCACACACACACACACACACACACACACACACACACGGTGTTCTCTCCAGAAAAAATGCCATTTTCAAACACAAATATTCCCCTTTAAGAAGACTTATTTTTAAACTGCAAAACAAATGTGAAATACATTAAACTCTGCAGTGGACAAAACAGTATTGTTCCTTTCTTTTAATCTTTAAGTTCATTTTCTTTCCATTGTACTGTATCTATTATACCTCTCAGATTTTAGTTATTCTTTCAGGATTTTATACTAAGAAAATAGTATGATATTTACACATGTGGGTCTGATTTATCTCTTATGAATACAGCCTCTAGTTGCATCCACTTACCTGTAAAGGCTTCTAGTTTTTCTTTATAGTTGAGTAGTACTCCACTGTATAAAAATACCACGTCTTTTTCATCCATTCCTCACGTGATGGGCATTTTGGTTGTTTCCAAGATTTGGCTATGCCAAATTGTGCTGCTATAAACATGGTGCACATATAACAATATGGTATAATATTTTCAGTTCTTCTGGGGAAATATCCAGAAGGGCAATAGCTGAATTGAATGGGATTTCCAGTCCTAGTCTTTTGAGAAATCTGCATATTGATTTCCATAGTGGTTGTACCAGTCTACATTCCCACTGGCATTGGAGAAGGGTTCCTTTTTCCCCACAGCCTCTCCAGCATTTGATATTAGTTGATCTATCTATCTATCTATCTATCTACCTATCTATCTTTCTTTCTTTCTTTCTTTCTTTGTTTTCTTTCTCTTCTCTATCTTTCTTTCTTTCTTTCCTTCTTCCTTCCTTTCTTTTTTTTGTATTTTTATGGAAGGGACTACAGTGTGTTCAGGTTCTCACTACTACACTGGATTCGTAGTGACGCACCTGTTTTACAGCCTCCCAACAGCAGCAATTACAGGCTCAAGCCACCACGCCCAGTCTCAATCGCAGCAATGAGGCAGAGCTGGCATGGCAAGGCCAGGGATCAAACCCCTGGCCCCTGCACCTGCTTGTAGTTGATTTCTTTATTAGCCATTCTTTCTGGCGTGAGGTGATATCTCCATGTTGTTTTCATTTATATTTCTCAAATGGCCAGTGCCATGGAACATTTTTTCATGTATTTGTTTGCTTCTTGTTTTCTTCCTCTGAGAAGTGTGTATTCATCAGAGTAGCCCATTTGTTTGAATTGGGTCTTTAAATTTAGGGGGGCCGAATTTTTTTAGTTTTTTATATAATTTAGATAGAAGTCCTTTGTCGGAGTGATTGTTCGTTACTATCTTTTCCAAATTTGTGGGTTATCTTTTCAATCTGTTGCTGATTTCTTTTGACATGCCAAAATTTCTCAGTTGTTCCTTTTTTGACAATACCACTTTAGATTCTTTGTTTATGTTAACAGTAGTACAGTAAAAAAAATGAACCAAAAACTAGTAACGGTAATATGATGTCCTGACCTGAGTCAGAACTTCCTTATGAAGTTCGAATGTCATGTTTTAGACTGTTTTCTTAAGCTAGTGTTCCCAAACCCCTTCCTAAGAGGAAACATAGATGCAGCCCAAGTGACTTCAGTGGACTCTCCTAGCTGTTGGTAGTCCTTTCTCCTTCTCCCCCTTCTCCTGTTCACTCCTGCAGGCATGCTCATTTCTGCCTCAGTGACAAGTAGATTGTAGATCAGAAAAGGTACCCTTGTATTAATTCACATTCAGGAAAAGGTTAAAATTCCACTTTCTATGAAAATTTATTTATTCCACATTGTGATGCACTTGGAGATCATATTTCCAGAATTTGTGTTCTGCTGGTGAATTTTGTTTTGTTTTGTTTTTGTTCTCAAAACATTTTTTAATTAACAGCTATAGTTATATTATGTATGATACAGTGCTTTCGAATATGTACACATTGCAGAGGGACTAATTCTAGTTCACTGACATATACATTATCTCCCAGTTATTTTTATATTACAAACACTTTCACCCACACTCTTAACCTTTTTCAAGTATAAAATGCACTGTTAACTTTAATCACCTGTGGTGCAACAGATCTCAAAAATTTATTACTCCTATCTCCCTGAAACCATATATACTATTAGCAACATCCCCGCTACTTCCATCCACCTGACCCTCTGGTAAGTATCATTTTACTTTTCATTTTTGCAGATGAACTTTATAGAGTCTACATGTGAATGAAGCCTTGTAGTATTTGTATTTATCTATTTATTATTTGGTGCACGGTCTCACAGTGCAGCACAGACTCATAGTGATTCTCCTGTCTCAGCCTCCTCAGAGCTGAGATTACAGGTGTGGGCCACCATGCCCAGTTTCAGTGAACTTCACAGTATACCCAGCTCCAGGACCAGCATAACACACAGTGCTGGGGATCGAACCAGGATTCTTTTTTTTTTTTTTTTTTTTTTTTTTTTAGCAGAATAGATTTATTAAGAGAAAGAAAGCTTCTGTCTGGGAAGAGGGACAGAAGGGGACCCAAGTGGGTTGCCCCAAACCAGGATTCTTGCACTTACCAAACAGGTGCTTTCACCATCAAGCTATCTCCACCACCCAATAATTTGTGCTTCTCTGCCTGGCTCATTTCATTTAATGTGATGTCCTCTAGATGTATGAGTGCTGTCAGAAATTATAAATCTCCTTCATTTTAATGACTGAATTGTATTCCACTGTGTTTAGTCATGCACTGCATAATGACATTTTGTTCAACAAAACATACAGGTTACCTCACATGTTTGTACTATGCTGATATAAACCTAGAACTTTCTGGAGCAGTCATTAAACAAACATTGCCAGTAGTATGAAAATATTGCATATTCAATTATAGCCCATAGCACTTGCTAATACAATAAATGACTATGTCACTGATGTATTTATTATATTATACTTTTTGTTGTTACTCTAGAGTGTAACTCCTACTATTAAAGAAAGTTTGTTGTATAATACTATACTGTGTCATGTGGCAGCAGCCTCATATGTGTGATATTTTTTCAAATGTATTTTTGTACAGGATCTCACAGTGCAGCCTCGGCTTGTAGTGATCTCCTGTTTTCAGCGTCCCTAGTGCTGGGATTACAGGTGTGTACCACCATGCCCAGATTTTTTTTTCTTAGTGGATGATGTTTACTGTTTTTGCACTAAATCTTCTGTTCTCATAAGGATGAAATTGCCTAACACTTTTCTCAGACTGTTATCAGCATCACTGAGTAACACACACACACACACACACACACACACACACACACGAAATTCCTTTATTCATTCAGTTATTGATGGACACCTCAGTTGATTTAAGGTACTGATATTCAGTTGATTCAATATTTTTAATCACCTTGATTCATTATATCTAAGTGCTGCAATAAATATAGGAGTGCAGATATCTTTTTGACATAATCATTTCATTTCCTTTGAAATGAAAATAATGGAATTTCTGGATCAGATGACAGTCTCTTTTAGGATTTTTTTTTTTAGAAGATGGTGTTTTCCATAAGGGCTGTATTGTTTTGCATTCTCATCAACTACATACAAAGCCTTCTTTTTTTTTTTCAGGATTTGAAAGTAGATTTATTCACATCAATGGACACTGACTGGGATCATTTTCAGAACATCAGGCTCCGATCTCTGGAGGGTTAGGGCTTATATTGGATAAGCAAGCAGAAAGTACAGAGGCAGAGTAGCTTGTTAATGGGGAACTAGCTTACACAGTTTGCATCATAGTGTTCAGCTATGCTTCCTAGTGACAAGTCATTTCTAAGAGAGAGGAATACCTGGATCAGGAATAGGAGCTACACCTGGGTAGATACTAGGGTGGGGGCGGAGTTTGCCGCTGACCAGAAGTCCTTCTCTTCAGAATGATTCTGACATCAGGATGTATGCTCCTCCTGTTCCTCCAATTCCCTGTGTCTTTAGTTAACTTTTTTCTGAGTACCTGTAACAAGGCTCCTCCTCTCTTCAGCTATGTTGAATTCCCCCTTGTTTTCCTTTCAAGGCAAGGTGCTATTTTCTATGGCTGCTTTCAAGTTGTTTTCATTCATGTGGATTCTCAGAAATTTAGTTTTGTGGTATATAACCATAGACTCCTCTAGTTTTTGAATCTGTTTACAGCTCTTAGCAAATTTAAGAACTTGTCAGCCATTATTTCTTTAGAATTAGACTTTTTTGTTACAGTCCCACAAATCTCTGAGGCTTGTTCACCTTTTTATTCTATTATGCCTCTGTTATGCAGATTGGGACTTTACTGTTGTTCTTTTCTCTCTTTTTTTTTTTT
>PVJA010047688.1:0-14536 GCA_004027025.1 Myocastor coypus | reverse complement strand
GTTTTTTTTTTCTTTCTTTCTTTTTTCTATGCAACATTAATAGGGAGGTGGGTCATGCCCACACACTGCACTCTATAGAATGATTGTGAGGACAATATGCAATATGTCAACTTTCAAAGAAAAGAAGGGGGAAAAGAAAAACAAAAGTAATGTGGATTTAGAAAGGTTAATGTTTAATTGTTTGATCAATCTTATATACATATATGTATTAATCTAAACTGATCCGATGATGAAAATATGTAATATAACCATTGTGAAATTTAAACAATAAAAGAAAAAAAAAGAAAACAAAGTACATTATTGTTATGTACATACAAAATAATTTGTTTTTTGTTTTGTTTTGTTTTTGGAGAGAAAAAAAGATAAACACAACTGTAAAACTGAGTTTCAAAATGGGTGAGTAGGACAGGTGCTATAGTTGATAAAATTGGGTATTCTTTTCTTCCTAGCAGTTATTCAGAGTGGAAGATCTAGGTGTGATATATTTTCTATAAAAAATAAATTTGGTCAACTCCCAACACATATTAATAAATATGTCTTCCCATAAAGGCTAAGATTCCACTTCTTTTGTTATTTTTCAAGCTAGAAGTTCATTTATTTTCTGAACAAATGCAGGTAGACATTGTTTTTAGGACTCTATGTGCCCATGGGATTGACCCTCAGCATGGAGATCTTCTAGTGGGTGTCTGCACTCTGGCAAGTGGCCTTTCTTACTCTCAGTTCTTCACATAAAGTGGCTCAAGTACCAAGGCTAGAAAAACAGATAAAGGCAGCAGCTCGTGGAACTGATGCTGTTCCTGAGAAAGGCTCAGAAGGATACGCACGGACTGAAAGGAGAAAGTGAGTGCTTCTCCTGAGGATACTATTCTCCCCCTGCAGAAGCTCAAAGACAATTGTTCTCTAGGTTCTCAGGCAGTCTTATCAGATAAACATATAGTAACAGCTGGTAAAACCAACTCCAAGCTACACAAGTTGCTAGTAAATGTCAAGAAGATATTCCCACCACTGGGACTATAAACGAGGCTAGCTTGCTTCCAAAATGTATGTGCATGTGGTAGATAGGATTATGTCTGACATTATTCTAATTACATAAATTTAGACAGCTATCAAAGCTCCTCCTGGATCTTTGAAATGGACCTATAGGAGGTTCTATGACAGCACAGTAGTACCTGGGTTAATGGACTTATTTTGTTTCATTATTCTGGGGAAGATGGCTGTGCTCCCATTTGAGAGGGAAAGATAGCTGGAATCATGCTGTTCCCCAGATGCAGAGTTCATGAATAGAAGCAAATGGGTTTTTAAAAAAATTTATTTATTGGATATAGGGCCTCACTGAGCAATTCAGACTCTTAGTGATCCTTCTGTGTTAGCCTCCTCAGCATCGGGATGACAGGCCTGGGTTGCCACGTCCAGTTTCAGGGCCCGCACAGTGCACTGGGGATTCCAAGGTCATCACAGTCTGTGTATCGGGGATCAAATTCAGGTCCTTGTACTTGCCAGGCAGGCACTTAGATCACTGAGCTATCTCCCCAGCCCTGGAAGCAAAATTTTGCTAAAAACTCTGCCTGTAAATACCCCAGAGGTGTTTGTGATCCAAGGTATTAGAGTGTCCTCTTCCTTGTCAACTCTCCAACACATAGTTTAGACTCTAGGAAATACAGGTAATAATTAAGATTCTGTGTTGTATTTTTAAGTATACACCATTGTATTCCTTTTTGCTTCTATTGGTATTTCCTCATAGATCTTCTTGTAGATGTGATTATGATCTTATTTGTGCATTTAAAAATGTTCCTTACTGAAAAATTACAAATTCTCCCATTGAAAACAATCAATCAGTTATGCTGTACATACCAATTTTATTTTTATTTATGTTTTTCAAATGCATATCCAGTAATTTGTACACTAAGGAAGAAAGTCTCTCAACAATCTGGTGTGAATGCAAAATAAAATTTCCACATTAATAAGCTCTTGGGAGCTACGGAAAATCTTGAGTTATACAAACTATTGCCACAAAGAACAGTGAGCAAATTCAGGTTGACGTCCTTTCCAGCTAATTAACAAAAATAAACAAGTTAGAAAATACATAGGGAAACAGCCAGGCGTGGTGGCGCACGCCTGTAATCCCAGCACTTGGGAGGCTGAAGCAGAAGGATTGGTGCGAGTTCGAGACCAGCCTGGGCTACAAAAGTGAGTTCAAGGCCAGCCTCAACTGCATAGCAAGACCCTGTCTCAAAAAGACAAAAAAAAAAAAAAAAAAAAAAAAAAAAAAAAAAAAAAAAAAAAAAAAAAAAAAAAAATATATATATATATATATATATATATATATATATATATATATATATATGGAAGAATCTGTGTCAGTGTCTAACATCGTAACTTGTTTTTAAGATCAGATCCAGACAGTTGTTAATGATGGTCCCATTCTGTGTTGCTATTCAAGAACTTGTGAGTGTGAGATTAATTTTCAACTTGAAGGAACATTTGGACAGACAGTATATGTCCCTGAAGGCACAATTTCACACTACTGGTAAAACTTATATCTAATAAAGTGCTAAAATTGTCCTATCGCTGGGTCATGATTTGAAATACCTTTCAGGTTTCTGAAAAAGAGTGCCAATTGAGAAACGGGGTGATTTCATGAAGGATCGTGGAAGACTCCAAACTTCAATCCCTACAGCCTGAAGTGGAGTCTGTGAAGAGGATACTGACAGGTTGATTGCAAAGTGTGTTTCTCCAGAGAAAGAATACAGTCAGAATGGCATGCCTACCAGGTTTCACTTTTAGATTTCTGCAGACAAGATCTGCAGTCTCTAGGTTGTCTAACTAATAATTAACTAATTTGAAAGACAACAGGACAGGAAGGAAAGATGAAAGAGAAATAGTTTATTTCTATAATAATCTATTATATTAGGGGGAATGACAACATAGAAGTATCAGAGTAGAAAATGAAAGAGTGCCAAAACTTTATCTATTACACCTCTCAAAAGAACAATTGTAGGGCTGGCCAAATAGCACAGTGGAATAAAGTACCTGCAAGCAGGTTCAGGGGCTGGAGTTTGATCCCTGGGTCTTCTGTGCCACCCCTACCCGACCCCACCCCACCCCCCAGGGATGCGCTGAGACAGCAATTAAGACTGGCGAGGTATTGCGCCTGAATCCCAGTTCTTGGGAGGCTGTAAACAGGTGA
This sequence comes from Myocastor coypus, assembly GCA_004027025.1. Taxonomy (NCBI): domain Eukaryota; kingdom Metazoa; phylum Chordata; class Mammalia; order Rodentia; family Myocastoridae; genus Myocastor; species Myocastor coypus. The sequence goes on along the minus strand of PVJA010047688.1, from coordinate 11,349 downwards.
ATAACTATGAGTCCGATCTAGTAGTGAGACCTTGAACACCCTGTAAACCCTTCCCTAAAATACAAATTAATTAATTAATTAATTAATCAAAAATTTAAGCAGAACAATTGTGTAATCATTAGATATTTTTATTTTTAACTGATATAGTCTAAATTTATTTCTCTATACAAGATAACTATTGTCCCCATAAAAACTTGTTAATTTGCCATTTTTGGAAGAATCTGCTTAAAAATAACTATATTCAGATAGAGATATAGATAGATAATATAGATATATTTCTCTGATACATATAGATGATAGATAGATAGATAATTTCTCTGATATATATATTTCTCTAGTATTTTTCACTTAAAAAGATGTCATCAATTTCTGCTGTTGAGAAGATAGAATAAATGTACTTTATCCTGCCTGTCCACTAAATGCAACTAAAACCTAGAGGTACTATGTATTTTAAAATATTAAAGGATGAAAATGACAGTCCCAGCACATTGGGATCCTCAACACAATAGTTCTCCTTGGATTGTTCTGTTTTCTGTTACCATGTTTGGCTAACCCTTGGAGCTGAAGAAGCCAGGCAACTCAAAATGAAAAAGGGACACACAAAACCTATAAATAAATAGCCCCATGAAAAGTATACACTCCAGTGGACAGACAGACAAGGAAGGAGGTAGCACAACAACATAGAAAGCTTCTCAACAATAGCCGCTCAACCATAATCAAACATCACAGATGAAACTTCGTGCTGAGTCCACCCTGCCAGCAAAGCTGGAGTCTGTGAGGGGGTGAGTGGGTTCCTGGTCTTTTACCCAGCATAACCCACATGTGTTAATTCAGCTTAGGAAACTAGGACAATTTCTTGAAGATATAAGTAACTAAATCACCTGAAATATATCATTTTAACACCTGTCAAAATTAATAAAATTGAGTTTGTAACTAAAAATTTCCCAGGAAAAGAAAGCTCCAGTATGGATGATTCCAATGGATAATTTAACCAAATGTTTAAGGTAATAAAACCTGTATTATACAACCCTTTTCCAACAAATAGAACATTTATCAATTATTTTTATCAAACCACTATTACTCTTATGTCACAAGAATACCTAAAAAATATAAACTATACCCTCATAATTATCATGAACATCATTACAGATATGAATAAAATATCAACAAATAGAAGTTCACCTTTTTCTAAGGCAACTCTTACTTAATTTAATCTATCACATGAATGAACTGAAGAAAGAATATAACATCAATCAATGCAGAGAAAACATCTGATGAAATTCCATAGCTATTCATTCTAAAAGTCTCTTTAGAAAATCAGACTAAGGTCAGCGAGATAGTCCACAGGACTAAGTGCTAACTTAGGGCAGTGCAGGGAGCAGGGTTTTATCCTTGGCACCGTGTTCTGTGCCAGCCCTGCCCCCAGGCTCAGTGAGTGCTGGAGTCCAGATGTGGTGGCACACACCTGTAATCCCTGCACTAGGAAGGCTGAAAACAGGATCACTGCAGGTCTGAGCATCATAGTGGGACCCTCAACAAAGAGAGAGAGAGAGAGAGAGAAGTAAGGAGAAAAGAAGAGAAGGGACTAACAGTATAAAAATGGAAATAAAGCTTTTGTAAATAAGGAGGGAAAGAGAGGCTGATGGGTGGGGAGGCAAGAGCAATGGAAAGAAAAAGAAGAATAATGTACATGATCTGACAAGATGACTCAGAGGTCTAAAGAACTTGGTTAGGAAAGCTTAGACAACCACAGGGACCGCAGTTCGATCCCAAGCACCACATGCTGTGCCAGTCCCACCCCCAGGGCAGGCTGAGCCAGCCCTAATACAAAAAAAAAAAAAAAAGATTCCATGTACATGTACAAATCCTTATGAAAAATGATGTTATTTTGAATATCTAAAATATTCTGATAAAAATGAATAATAGGAGTCTAGAGTAACTTCTTCAGTTTCAGAAGGAGCATCTACAAAAGATCACCAAGCAACTATATCTAAGCTTCCCTCCAAAACTAGGAAGAAAGCCAGGGTAGCTACTCTTACCCTCTCTTCTGTCACTTACGTCTTGAATTTTGCTTTAAATTCTAGTCAGTGTCATAGAAAAACACAGTGAAGAAGATATAAGTGAGAGAAAAAGATGTGAACTATTCCCATGAGATATCATGAATGTGTACATTTAAAAGAATTCCTAAATATATAAAAATTAAAAACAAGAACTGAGCTTACTAAGGTTATAAGATTCAAGACAAGCACACAATACATTATATTTTAATATACTATTAATGAATGTTATATCAATATCAAAATTAAATTTTGTAACCTCTATAAAAATATACAATGTTTAGGTGTAAATCTAACAAAACCTCTCAAGATTTTTACATTGAAAACTACAAGACATTGATTCAAAAAATGACCAAATATCTATGTATATGCAGAGACATATTGCTTTCATTGATTGCAAGACTCTACCCAGCACAAATGTCAAATTGTTCTCAAATTGTTATATAGGTTTGGCGCAATTCTACTCAGATTTCCACGAGGAGTTTTCTGGATATACAAAAAGTTACTCTAAAATATATATATATATATATATATATATATATATATATATATATATATATATTGGCAAGCTCTAGGCAACTTGGGTTTTGATTCCCAAGCCATGCCAGCCTTGCTCCAGGGCCTTCTGAGATGGTGAATGAGACTGGATGTGGTGGTGTGCATCTGTAATGCCAGCGCTTGGGAAGCTGGAAACAGGAAGATCACTATGAATCTCATCTATGCAGTGAGGCCCTGTAGACCCTGCACTAAATGTATAAAAGAGAACAAAAAAGAAATACACACACACACACACACACACACACACCTCAGAGGATAGCTTGTACTACTGATTTCTACTGGTCTATTGAAAGGAGCAGTTAATGCACAATTAAGTTCTGTCTGTTTTACTTTTTTAAACCAGTTTTGTATGGTTTTATCTAGTAATCTGAACAATTAATTTGAAGACAATAATATGCAATATAACAACAATTGTTGAATTCTTTTTAAAAAGACTATTAAGATGGTAAAAAGATAAGCTATGGAGGAGGCAAAAGTACTTGCAAACAACATAGCATGGAAAGGACTTGTATCTGGAGTATACAAAGAACTCTTAAAACTTAACAGTAAAATATATACAATCTATTAGAACATAAGCAAAAGGTATAAAGAGGCATTTCAATAGAAAATATACACAGGTTGCATATATACCATGGGAAAAGTTTAGCAACACTACCTTTAAGAAAATAAAATGAAAACCAAAGCAAAATATCATTATACACCTACTAGAATAACCAAACTTAAACCAGGGATAACACAAAGTGCAAATAATATATCACTTGTGCACTTCTGGTGAGAATAGGCAATTATTCTATTAATTGTAATTCTATATGGTCCATAACTCTAGGATGAGGCCTGAGAGGGGAATGGAGCATGGAATTCTTTCTCTTGTACCGTTCTTCCTGTCTTACATACATACATTCAAAACCAAATCATATAAGAACTGCAATAGTACTCTAGACCTAAGGTTTTCCTAATATCTGTTTTTTCACATTTGTAAGCAATTAAAATATACACAACATTAAATTTTTTATTCTTCTTTACTTTCAACTCCAATAGTTCATTTTCTGCTGCTGTCAGTTGATTTTTATAATCTACTTTTCTCTTTTTTTCCATATTTTTCTTGCTTCAACTAATTTCTAAACCCTCAATGGCCCAAACAGAAGTGTTATATCTTTGCAAGTACTTCTCCACAGAAGCTTGCATTCTTCACATTCTTTAAAATGCTGTGTCTTGATTAACATTTATGGTCATAATGGAAACATCAAAAACTTTTGGCTGAGGTAGAAGGACTTAACTGACAAAATCTCACTTGTTAGCACCTGGGTCCACCCCTCATATCTCCTTTTCTTCAGAAGTCTTAGGAAAGCTGTCCACATGAATAAGCAATGGGGGGAGTACATATACTGCATCATTTAGCAAGAGAAACGCACTTCACATCACCTGCAGGATTTAGGGAATAGAAGCTATTGGCAGGAATGCAGTGGAGGTTGGAAGCCCTCATACACCCAAACTTTGAGAAGAAGGTGCATTGTTGACTCATCTATCAGAGATCAATAAACCATTACCAGATCCTAGAATGGTTGTGCCCCTGTAAATAGGCAGTGCAGTTGGCTAGAAGAACACCTTAACAACATTTCAGATAAGGTTTTTCTCTTAGCTTGCTGTCTGATTTTTTTTAATGCTCGATATCTTTCCTTCTCATTATATACAAATAAAGCAGCAAGATTAATGTATTTTGTCTCAAGAAAGACTGGAAGAGATGCCTATTGGAAATTCGCTGAATTATCATTTTGTTGCTTTTAGCAATAATGAAGGATTTTGGATGTTCTTAAGTGCAAATCATTTGGGGCAATAGGAATGTTTCCAAATCTGTAACTCAAATGTATAAATATAACACACTACCATTGCAGGGGACAAGACACATTTAATCCTACTCTTTAACATTATATCACACTTTTGGCCAATCTAATAACTAAAAGGAATAAGGTATATCAAAATGAGAAGATAAATTTTTAATAACTTGGGCCCGGCAGGATGGCTCAGTGGTCTAAAGCACCTGCTTGGGAAAGCTTGGGGGGCTTCAGGGACCGCGGTTCAATCCCCGGCACCACATGCTGTGCCAGCCTTGCCCTCAGGGCGGGCTGAGCCGGCCATAAAAATGAGTGAATAAACAAATAAAGGCTCTGAAACAAGAAAAAATAAATAAATAAAATTTTTAAAATTTTTTTAATAACTTAACTTATTGTTACATGTAATTCTGAACAACTAAAGCAATCAGCATGATTTGAAATAAATACATAGTAAAGTTGTTCTCTTCAATCCCTATCTCCATTCTCAATTTTCTCCCCTAGAAAGTCTAAGTGATTTTTATTTTTCAGTGCTGGGGTTGAACGCACACCCTTTGCACTGAACTACATACCAAGATAAGATCTTGGGAAGCCGTTAAGTCTTGTAGGACTTGAAGTTGTGTCCTCCTACCTCAGCTTTCATGTCCACTTCATATTTACATATTCAGGGAAAAAATAGCTTTCAAATACATGCATGAGATTTGACCATCAAAATTTTCCCTCTGTAGGCCACTCCTGTCCAAATGGCAACTGATGCTTGGAGTTGCCCTGAGTATTCCAGCATTGTTGAATTTCAGCTGGGAGAAACAACTGATCTGATCTTTAGTGTCTTCTACGGACAAGATATCCAGTGTATGGGAACTTCAGGCACATTTTGTATTCCTAAATTGTCACACTTTAGTATCATGGTGAACTAAGGAAGACATCTAAACTCTGAAAGGCCCCCTGTGTCATAAAGTATTAAAGAAACCTGAAAAGCATAATACAGAATAAGCTGTGATAGAATGAGATACCCTTCCTTGCTGAAGTTGTCTCCTTCCACAGCGAAAGCCAAGAAAAGGATGGGATGAGGAAATAGTTGTGGGATGGTTGATGTCTCCTGCCTCTGAGCAGACACACAGAACAAGGTGAGTAAGGCATGCCCCTGCCCTAGCTACTCCAGCATGTACAGGTACCAGTGGGAATGGCAGTGCCAGTCTCAGTTCCTGAATTTTGTCCTTTGCTGTTTCTCCATCAAAAATAAGTGAGAATCTTTGCATGTTCCCAAGCAACACAATGAGCAAGTCAGCTATGGTCCTCAAAATTCTCTGAAATGAATTGGGAACCAAAAATTAAGTACATGGGCTCTAACAATCCAATATCTGGAAATGAAAATTAATTTCATTTCCTACTTTTCAACCAAAATTATTCCTTTGTCTCTTGTCAGAACTAGCTTACCAAGAGCCATCACAGTGGACCAAGCATCTCAGGGACAGCATTGCCCAACATGAATCAAAAACATGTAAATTACTTGAAAAGAGTAAATAGCAAATACTAACGATCAAATTTTCACCCAAACTGTAGTCCAAAATTAACATTTCTTGTAAACAACTTCTCAGGGTTCACTATCCTGGTGATATCCTTGAGCGACTCTAAATTACAGCAACTTCACAGCGGCCATGAGTCTCATTTCATTACTGCATTACCAAGTTATATAATATTAACCCATTCCTACCTGAGACTCACAGAATTATGGATCTAGCTCCTAGGCATCTACTAGAGACCTAGGATTTTCTATGCCAAAAGATATTTCCAGTCACTTCCAGTCAGGCATCGTGGAAATAGTGGAGAAGAAACAAAAGGAATTTCTGTTTTTCCCTTTCTGTTTAACGTTGTGCTGGGAGTCGTGGCCAGAGAAATCAGGCAAGAAAAGTGAAATAGAAGGTGCGGTAATTGGAAAGGAAGAAACGAAATTACTTCTGTTCATAGATAACATGATCGTATATACAGAACATTACATATAAAGTTCGTATGCACACGACGGCTAGAACTAACTATGCAAAATCAACAAACAATAATGATTTGTGTTTCTGTGTACTAGTAACAGTTCAGAAAGGAAATGTAAAGAACCATTCCATTTACAAAAATTTTTAAAAATAGAATGCTGCGGTAGTTGATACATTGTGTCAACTTGAGGAAGCTCAGTTGGATGAGCTCGGCGGGTTCCAGGCTGTGGGGGCCCCATCCTACAGGATACAGATTGGTTCCCAGATCCCTGCCCTCGGATGTGATTGGTTCTACTCTAGAGCCAAACGGGCCACCCCAGAGTGACTCAGCACAAAAAGTGTATAAAAAGAGTTGAGGACGACTTTATGTGATCAGCCCAGCCCGGCCCTGCCCTGGCTTTCTGCCTGGTTCAACTCTGTCGCGCTTCCTTGGAGAAGTCCTGTCTTTGGAGGAGCTTGATCTTTGCAGCCATGCCACTTTGGAGGAGCTGTGCGCCGGCCCAGAATTTGGAAGAGAGAGGCTTGATGGATGCCACAGCTGTTGCTCCTCCTCTCCTCTTCCTTGTTTTCTACAACCTTGGAGCCAGCAGAGTATGAACTGAAACCTCCACAAACTGTGAGCTAAATAAACCTTTCCTTCCTTCATTTTGAGTGTCAGGTTTTTGTCCCAACAATGAGTAAAAAGTAAGACAAATGCTAAATAAACCAACTTAACCAAGAAACTAAAGAAAAACTTACACAGTGTTAACTAGCAAATGGTACCTGAAGAAATTAGATAAGATATAAACAACTGAAATCCTATCCCATGTTCAAAGATTAGAAAATTTAATATTGTTAATATGAATCCAAAGAGAGCCATAAATTTAATACAGTCCACATAAAACCCTAAAAAATATTTTCTAAAGAAGTAGAAAAGGCTATTCTAACATTCATAGAGATTCCCAAGAACAAAAAAGCCAAACTTTCTTTCTTTTCTATATGGGTATCCAGTTTTCTCAGCATTATTTATTACAAAGATTGTCTTTTTCCTAATGAATACTCTCACAACCTTTACTGGAAATCAATTGATCATATATATGAGGCATGATAAAAACCATATTTAAATTTTAAAATTGTCATGCTAGATAAACCCAGTGTCATTAATCCCTGTCAAAATACCTGCCTTCAGGCAGGCATTTGTGCCACTGAGGTATCGCCCCGGCCTTACTTCAAACACGTTTTCTTTGCACTTCAAGGCAGTCCTGGAAGGCCCCTTTAATGACTGTCTCAGTACCACTCTCATGGCTGTCTTTCCAGGAAAATTAATTCAAATGTTTCCTTTTCATAGTCATTTTGACTTTAAAAAGAGCCAGAAGTCACACCGTACCAGATTCAGTAACTAAGGTAGATAAGGACACACTGAAATGTTCTGCACAAGATTTTATTTTTGTTGGATGCTACTCAATAACAACATTCACCATGATTTTGATCACATTTCCTAAAAATACTCAGTGCGAAAGAAAAACTGATGCCAGACTTTTTACTGCACCAAAGAAGAAATTAATTGAAAATGGACTACAAATCCAGATATGACTTCAAAAATTATAAAAGAGTTTTTAAAAAAACTTAGAAGAAAAATTCTATGGCATTGAATTTAACACGGTGTAGCCGGGCGTGGTGGCTCACGCCTGTAATCCCAGCACTCGGGAGGCTGAGGCAGGAGGACTGGTGCGAGTTTGAGCCCAGCCTGGGCTACAAAAGTGAGCTAAGGACCAGCCTCAACTGCATAGCGAGACCCTGTCTCAAAAAGACAAAAAAAAAAAAGAATTTAACACAGTGTATACCAACAACAATAGCCAAGGCAACAAAAGAAAAAGTGGATAAATTAGACTACAAAAGAACACAAAACTTTTGTACATCAACAGACATTCTTAACAATGAGGAAAAAGGCAACCCACAAAGTTGGAGAAAGTATTTAATGACAAATGCAATCATTACTTTCGCTCTAATCTTGTGATATCTCAACAATGTGTATTTTTCCTTAACAGCATTCTCTTAGACATGTATCTTTAACATAAACCTCTTCTTAGCAAACTATAGAGAGCTGTTTGCATAATTTTCTCAACAGACAAAATTATACAACCTTTGATGATATATTATACTGTCATGGCAACGATTTATATGTATGTTCAGTATATTTACTTGGTAGTTGTACAGAGGAGATAATGACTGAAAGGACATTATGTGCATGTGCAAGAGCTTCTCCCAGAATCCAGGCAGTGGCAGGTGCTCCATCACTGAAGGAGGAAAGCAGGGGTGAGTGAGCCGTGAAGGATCAGGAGAACCGAGGACGGGAGAGCACCCCGGCCGCAGAGTGCAGGGAGGCTTTGGGAAGGTGCGCTGGCACCACCTTAGTCACTGCATCTTCTCCTCTTTTTTAAACTGGTGGGAAGAAGCAAAATAGATATAAGAAGAGTAATGAAAGGACAGAAACATGGGGAGAAATGATTGGAAAAGGGAGTCATAAAAAGTGGGGCTAAATCATAGTTGCTATGACACATAAAGACAAAATAAAAGGGAAGAAATGGAAGGAGACAAGGTAAGGGAGGAATAAGATAATGGGAAGGGCTGAGCAAACAGAATGAGAGCACAGGTAGTGAGGCGAAGCAGGAGAAGCCTGAAAGCGAAGCGACGTGTGATGAGTGCTGCGTGAAGCATCAAGGGCCACGGGGAAGTCACACATTGTGGCTCACAGCTATAATCCCAGTACCAAGCGAGGCTGAAGCAGGAGGATGACAAGGCCCACCTGGTAACGAAGGCTGGGACCCTCTATTAAAACTAAAATATTTATAAATCCTAGGGAGGTTTCTCAGTATGGAGGGCCTGGCTTCAATTCTCAGAACCAGGGGCAAGCTATGGTCGTATCAGCCCAGCACTCTACGCACAGAGCCTTGGGTCTGCTGTCACAGTCTCTTTCAGCTGTGCATCTACTAGAATGAGCACTCCTCAGGTTTGGCTGGGTCCAGCATAGCAACACTAGCCTCGGGTGCCCTGAAGCTACCTCAGAGGTCAAGAAGTGAAGAAAAACCCCACACTACATTTTCCTACACAAATAGTGTTCGATGGAAAGCGACAGCTGCGCGCTTTAACCACTTTCTCTAGCTCGATTTTTCCAATTGCTCTTCTTAAATAAAACTTGCATTTTAGCTATGGAAATAGATTTCCTTCCTGAACAACTTGTTCTTCCAGAAATAAGTGTTGAGTCAGATATATGACAACGATTCCCCCAAAAGAAATATGTACCATATCAACAACGTCTTCCTATTTGGAGTGGACTCATGTTCTGTGCTAGGAAAGCTGCTTTATCTAATGCATTGATGATGAAGAAGAAGTGTCTTATTGAAACAGAATGAAACACTTCTGAGAAATAAGAATTACCAGTGGAGCCATTTGAAATACCTTTTGCAGGCAGGAAAATGCAATTTAAGATAGTGGTATGTACTCGGACAGGTAGTTCTATCCACCACTTTGCAGGAACATAGAAGTAAAAGCATATTTTAAAGTCATTAGATTGTAAAAAAAAGCAATTTTCACCCCCAAATTGTCCCTACTTTCTATTTCCTAACCAAAGAAAAAAAAGTTTGCTTTTGTTATTTGATAACAAAGAAAGCCATTCAGTGAGCATTTTCCACGCAGCTGGTAGTGCAGCAAGCACTTTATGTAAGTTATCTCATTTTATCCTTAAAACAACGCTAAGTGGAAGGTATGCTGATCCCCAGAAAACAGAACAGAAACTGGGAATCGGAGTTCTTAAGTATAACTCTCACATCATATGCCAGTAAAACTCAGAACTTGGACTGGAACCAAGACTGGACGACTGTATACAAAAAGTGCTCGACTAGTATCCTAACCAGGCTCTGACTTAAGATGCTCATCAGAAGAACATGCAGCACACTAAAGCCTGCAGTGTGCTTCCATGGGCAGTGAGGTTGACTGTGCCATCCACATGGGGCAAGCTTGTGGTGGTGCAAAGTGGAATAGCCATCGAGGAAAAGGTCCAATAAAACCAGAGGGAGCAGTTGTATAGGCCAGGTAGGAAAAGATGTACCAGAATCAAAAGTTAAGTTTGTGAACTTGCTATAAATGGGAAGAGGTCACATATAAATGGGGATAGCCTCAACGTACTTACGTAGGCACCCAAATATCCAAATATCCAGGCTAATATACAGAATATGGCATTTTTTTGGTATGGAAATGACTTGATAACACAGTTATATGACCATAGGCATCAGAGCAGGCTGCTTCTGGAAAAAGCAAATGCACAGGAAGTCTTAGAAACTATGATCATCATCAAAATTTCTGCAATTGCTAATTATGGGCCAGAAATATATTACATATTAAGAGGTGGTGTTAGGAGCTGACATCAAATGTACCATGCACAGAGGCTTCAGTATACACATTTTTACCAAGATTTTCAAAATATACCTTACATAATCCTGCACAAATTTGAAGTATATTTTTATAAAGATAGTACTTCCAGAGAGTATAAATTAAAGATTAATTTTTTAAAAACTCCTGCCATTAATAAATGACCATTAATATTTCATAAATGGCTAAGAAAAAGTGCATAATTATATTATTGCTACATAATGTAAATAGGTTGGAAATAAGTTTAAGTTCACCTCCCCTCAAAAAAAATGCTAACATAAAACATGTCATGGAACTTCCATTCAAGTGTGAAAAGAAACAAGACAGAAGATGCGTTGAAAGGCTTGTTAGGTATGTATTCATTTAGTTAGAGATGGAAGGTATTAAAAACTTTGGAAATTCTGTTTATAAAATAGAAAGTATAGCACAGTAAAAAGAATGATCTGTAAAGATTTTGGAAGAATTTAAAGAAACACTGAAGGAAAAGCCCATTTTAATACATTGTTTAGATGG
>PVJA010047687.1:0-14557 GCA_004027025.1 Myocastor coypus | reverse complement strand
TATTCATTGTGAAATAACCAGATTGCAAGGTGGAACCTGGCAAATATTCAAAGAGAATATTTGAAAACGCTAAAAATCACAGGTTTCTTGGGTTGCTCAAGTGATAGACCTGTGGTCAAGGAAACGAGGAAAGTACAAGTGTCAAATCAGTGACATTTTAGCTAGACCATGAAGGATAAGTGAAAAGTATTCATGCAGATAAGAGAGAGAAAAGGGAAAAGGGTCAAAATAGAATATACCACAGATGGGCAAAAGTACCGGGGATGTGTGTGTACAGAACTTGATAAAAGACAACCAGACAGCAAAAAGCTGTGGCATCTAACCTAAAGAATTAAGGCTTCATAAAGTACATGGGAGCCATTAAATACAATAATCAAGATGGGCAAATTGATCCACAATCTTATAATCCCAGCACTCCGGAATGCTAAGACAAAATGATCCTCCACACGGGGAACTTAGTGATGTAGACTGTCTAACAACAACAACAAAGATTTGGGGAAGTATCTTAACATGAAGAGGTAGAATTCAATCAACTATAACACAACAAAACCAAAAAATACTGTGGTCCGGAAAGGGCGTACCCTTACCATTCAAACAGACCCAGAGTTGCGTGGGTCTTATTTTGTTAGACCATTTAAAAACATTTTTGGTGATCCATTCAATGTGAACAACACAGCTTGCACTGCAATCTTTGGAGTTTAACATTTACATAATGTGGAAAATCTTAACTACAATATATAAAACCATTCTGAATTCCCATTTTCCTCCCAACACCTTGAACATTTACCCTGTTTGAAGCACAACACCATAGCAATGACAAAAAAAAATTTGCACTAGACTAGGTTGAGCTATCAAGTTTTTATACACCTGCCTAATTTTTTAATACTCAGGAAGTATTGAGCGATTCCGAGCACTGTCACAATTCACAACAGAAATCCTAGTCTGTAGTTTTCAAAAAACCAGGCAACTATCTCAGTTGTCTCACAAACTGACATTCGGGCAACATTCCGGCTTTTTCCAGATCTGTTTTCTTCATAACGGATGACTTGGGAGGCACCTGAACGTTTACAATAAAACTAAACCAACCCTTCTGGAGCAGAGGTCTCCAAAAACGTCGGCTACACGTTAGGATGACAATGGTGGCTCCTCTCCAGTTCTGAGTCCCAACTACCACGAGCCTCAGCCACCAACCAACGGCCCCCGCGCCCGCACCTACCCTCAGGTTAGCCCGCAGGCCCAAACTCTTGGCCAAGCTCTGTAGATCGCTGTATTTCAAGGAGCCTAGCTCTTCCGCGGAGGGAATGGTCGTCATGTTCTAGCACTCCAGACGGTACAGAAAGGGACCAGAATGCTCACTAAAGCGCGCAGTTCAAAACTCTGGCGCCACCGGCTGCGTAATTCCAGCAGAACTTTATAGTCAATTTAAAAATGAAGGATGCTGCAATTTGATTGGTTAAAAATAACTCAAAAGCGGGGTTTCCGACGTTGACCAATAGAAAGATAATGTTCTGCCCCCAAACTGCGTTTTCGCCCTATCCACCACTTGCCCATTACTACGCAGGCGCGGAAAGGAGTGCGGTTTGTCTACGAAAGGACCGTGAGGGAACGCCTATTTTTTATATTGGCCAATGAGGACCTAAGAAGCGCGCCGGGGCGGGGTCTGGAGCAAGTTTGAAACACTGGTGGCAAGAGCTGGGAAAATGGCTGCTCGGCCGCAGAGGCGTTGCTTGCTTTCTATGACACAATCGGTGGGCACCTTTCGTCATTCCTCGGAGGAGACGACCAGCGAGCCATGCTTAACGACGTCCATGGAGTGGGATACGCAGGTGGTGAAGGGGTCTTCGCCAATCGGCCCCACGGGGCTGAGGGTTGGCGACCAGCCCCGGGTCCCGAGACTGCCGTCGTGGCTGCAGCCCGAGAGGTGCGCGGTGTTCCAGTGCGCTCAGTGCCGCGCTGTGATCGGCGATTCGTTGCACCTCGTCTGGAATCTATCGCAAACTCTCGGGGCCGTGGTCTTTTCCAGTGAGTGTGCAGCGCCAGGACGGTGGACAGGCCACCTACTGGCGGGGAACTAGCTGGGTGAGACCAGGATGAGGGTGTGGAAGAAGAAACTTTGCCCGGGGAAAGCGGGAAAACTTTTTTTGTTTTTGTTTTTGCTTGCTTTCAGTATCAAGAATCAAAACCGGGGCCTCGCGTACGCCCCTTCATTTTCATTTGCCCGGTGTGTCTGTCTAGGCATTAGGTTTTTTTCTTTTTTAAATCCCCCCCCCCCTTTTCAAAGTCTTAAGAGTTACATATTTGACCCCGTTTGTCCCCCTAGAAGTCACAGAAAACGTCGTGTTGGAAGACTCTTTTCTGGTGGGCATCGAGGGTTTGCTCAAGTGCAGGTACGGTACTTGTCCAGAACTCAAATGAGGCTCAATTCTCTGGTTTTATGAATCCTGGGAGTATGGGAGACAGGTAGTTTGCCAACAGAAGAAAACTTTATTGCTAAGCGCAGGGTCCTGAGTTCAACCCAAGTACGGCAAAAAAAAAAAAAAAAAGAAAGAAAGAAAACTTGACCGGCAACATAAATATAAAATATATTTGAATAGTAGACTGCATCTTTAACCTATTTGACTGCCGTAATTGATTCATTAATGAAGCAAAAAAGTTAAATTTGTATTCCGGTTTCCCTGAAAAGTCCTAAACAGAAAATAATCAGCCTTGAAAACTAAAAATAAAAAATGCCAGCCTTACCTGTTTTACAGAATACCCATTGAGCAAGGGAATGGTAATAGCATCTGAAAATAACCTTTATAACCCTGAGCTTCCATTGCGCTCAACAGAATGTTCACTTAAATGGAATTTTCCTTATATAGATGATAAATAAGTAAAATATATATTTTTTAGTTGTTATGGCAAATTGAAACACAAGAAAAGAATATCATGAAACTATACTATTTTTAATTTTTTATTTTACTTTTTCTTGTTTCAGAACTTTTGTTTGTTTATTTATTGTTATGGCCGGCTCAGCCTGCTCTGAGGGCAGGGCTGGCACAGCATGTGGTGTCGGGGATAGAACCGCAGTACCTGTAGCTGCTTGCAGGCGCTTTAGACCACTGAGCCATCCTGCTGGGCCCAAAACTATACTATTAAAAAAAAAGAAACTACTACTGCTAAACTAGGACATTTATCAATTTATGGCAAATCATATTTCATCTGTAATCATACTTCCCTTCACCCCAGGGTTTGAAGCACTTTATTTGTGAAAGATATAATCCATCAAAAAAAAAGATGTAATAATCCAATTGGGTACAGTGGCAAACACTTGAAATCCCAACACTTCTGGAGGCTGAGGCAGCAGATTGTAAGTTTGAGCCCATTCAAGCCCATTCTCTTACTGAGACCCTGTTTCAAATTAGAAACAAAAAAGGGGGGGTGGGAATACTGCTCAATGTGAAGACCCTGGATTCAATCCCTACTACCCCAAAGAATAAACAAAATAGGTTAAAAAACATGCTTATCTAGTTGACCTTGTTCTACAGATGAAGTGGAGACTAGCATATTGAAGTATTTTACTTATGTTAAATCTTCCAAGGCCCATGAGCCAGTGAGCTCAAAATGCTAACCTCTCAGGGTCATGTGAGGCAACACCATAGCCTGGACAGTCAAACACTCATTCTCTACTATGCTAATTATTTAACAAAGAGAAAACCTGAGAAGAGGCAGACTAGGAATTATTTTTTCTCAAAATGTAGATATTTTTTCTCAGAAAGTATATAGTTGTATAACCACCTAAGTATTACTGTATTCTCAAAATTTGTCATCTTTTTCCTTATCATGTCCTAAAATATTATAGTGTTTGTAAATAATGTAATTTTTGGACAGTTTTCCTCAGTACTTTACACTAGTTTCTTTTTTTCTTCCTGTGGTCTTTTTGAGACAGGTCTCATTATGCAGTTCAAGCTGACATTGAATTCACTTTGTAGCCCAGGCTGGCCTTCAACTTACAGCAATACTCCTGCTTCAGCCTCCTGAGTGTTGCAATTGCAAGCATGCCCTGTGCCCTTGCCCCAGTTAGTTCTACATTAGTTTCCTTTTAGAAACTTATCCATAGTACTTATTCTTACTATGCTTTGAACTAATTAATATAACATTATGCCTCACTTTTTGGCTACCCATAATTTAAAAAAATATGAAAAATACAGTACTGGGCTGGGGAGATAGCTTGGCGGTCTAAGCTCCTGCTTGGCAAGCACGAGAACCTGGGTTTGATCCCTGGTACCACATGCCTTGCCAGTCCTGGAGAGCTAAAGAGCTTGTGACAGGAGGATCACTACGAGTGAACTGCATAATGAGACCCTGTACCAAATAAAAAAATAAAAGGTGGAAAAAGAAAAAAAAGAAAGAAAAATATAGTACTACATATATGGTCTGAGATTTCATTTACCAATAAATTTAGTGTAGTGTTTATTTTTTTCCTTGTTCCTTTTTAATATCCAGGGACATGCATATGTTTCTTGTAAGCTGTGTAGTTTTTATAGTTTTTAGTTTTGTTTTTTAAATAGTACCCCCAATTGAACCAGCTCTTTTTGGTGTTTTGAGACAGGATCTCACCAATTAGCTCCAGCTCATCTTGAATGTATTATGTATCCCAGGCTGGCCTTCAATTTATGGCAGCTCCATAGCTCTTCCTTTTTTTTTTTTCTTTTGCGGGACTGGGGTTCAAACTCACAACCTTGTACTTGCCAGGCAGGCACTTGTGCCACAGAGCTATACCAGCCCCAGCTCTTTATTTATTTATTTATTTCCCAGCTCTTTCTTTTTTTCAGTTTGTATTCTTAGGTGAGAGGGTCACTAAATTCCTGAGTTGCCCAGGTGGGACTAGAACTTATTGTCCTCCTGCCTCACCTTCCAAGTCCTTCCCATATTACATGCATACACCACCATATATGACAGGTACTTTTATTAATAGAATTTTACTGCATAGCATATGTTACATAAATAAATTTTGCCCTTATCAAAACACTTTAGGCCCGGCGGGATGGCTCAGCGGTCTAAAGCGCCTGCTTGGGAGAGCTTGGGCGGCTTCAGCGACCGCGGTTCGATCCCCGGGAACCACATGCTGCGCCAGCCCTGCCCTGGGGGCGGGCTGAGCCGGCCATAGAAATGAGTGAATAAACAAAGGTTCTGAAACAAGAAAAAAATAAATAAAAATTAAAAAAAAAAACAAAACACTTTAAAATTGCTTTCAGAGCTAGGAATGGTGGCAAATGCCTGTAATTCCACCACTCTGAAGGTTAAGGCAGAAGGACTGCCAACTTTGAGTGCCACCTGGGCAATTTAGTGATTTTATGAGACCTAGTAATATTTTATTATTTATTAGTTTGTTTATTTATTTATTTAAAGAATTTTTTATTTTTTTCTTGTTTCAGAACTTTTGTTTATTTATTTTTATGGCTGGCTCAGCCTGCCCCGAGGGGCAGGGCTGGCGCAGCATGTGGTGCCGGGGATCGAACTGTGGTCCCTGCAGTTGCCCAAGCTTTCCTAAGCAGGTGCTTTAGACCACTGAGCTATCCTGCCGGCCCCCTATTTTATTATTTAATATTTAGTAAATAATATTAACAAATATCATAAGTAATATTAACAAGTAAATAATATTTGGGGGATATATCTCAGTGTGAAGGCCTTGAACTTGGTCTCTCCCTCCCTGAACCTTCAGTACATGGCATGGTAAAAGTTCTTTGAGACAGGTTCTCACTGATTGTTTAGGCTGGCCTTAAGCTCATAGAAATCTGCCTGCCTCAGGTGCCTCAGTGCTGGGACTACAGGTATATACCACCATACCTAGCTTTGAAATAGTTTTTCTTAAAATACTGTTTTGTAATATATTTTTTATTTTATTTTTGTCTTTTTTGAGACAGGGTCTTGCTATGCCGTTCAGGCTGGCTTTGAGCTCACTTTTGTAGCCTAGTCTGGTCTTGAACTCCACTGATCCTCCTGCCTCAGCCTCCCAAATGCTGGGATTATAGGCATGTGTCACTATGCCCTGCAAAATTTTTAAAGATCTTTTTATTTACTTGTTTCGGTGGCAAGCATGGCATGTGGTACTGAAGTTTAAGCTCAAGTTCTTGTGCTTGACAGGCAGGCACTTATACCACTGAGCTATCTCCCCAGCCCTGCTCTCTAAAATTTTGATATGCCATATATACAGTGTGATGTGTTTTGCATAAGTTGTACAAGAACTAAAATCAACATTTGGCTCCTCTTCCAATAATCTTTTTGGATGATAAAATAGAGGGGCCAGAGATGGCTCAGTAGAATAAGCACTTGGCTGGCAAGCGCAAGGTCCTGAGTTCAATCCCCAGGACCACCAAAAAAAAAAAAAAAAAAGACCTGTGAAAATAGATTACTTTCTAGGGTAATGGGATTCCTTTTCCCTTTCTCATTTAGTATTCTCACAGTTGTTTTTTTTTAGTTAATTTTTAAAATATGCTAATTGAGGTGGCACACACCTGTAATGCCATACTTGGGAGGCTCAGGCAGAAAGATTGCTTTGAGGTCAAGGCTAAGTCTGGGTTACACAGTGAGTTCAAGAATTGTCTGGACATAATGAAATCCCGTTTCAAAAAAACAAGATGCTAGGGAGATAGCTCAGTTTTAAGTGCCTGCCTAGCAAGTACAAGGACCTGGGTTCAATCCGGTTCATGCAGGCCCCAGAACCAGAAGATGTTTTTTTTGAGGGGAGGGTTAGGGATTGTAATCAGGACCTTGTGCTTGCTAGGCAAACACTTATTCCACTGAGCTATCTCTCGTGAACCCCCCCAAACCCCAGCAGTGGCTGACACCTGTAATCCCAACACTAGGGAGGCTGAAACAGGATTACTACAATTCTGACTTATATAGTGAGAACTTGTACCAAATACATAAGATTTTTAAAAATTAAAACAAACATTTTTTTAATATCTACAAAACATGCAGATTTGAGTTCTATCAATAAATTATTGTTATTTTAATGCATTTGGTACAGGGTCTCACTACACAGGTTGGACTCTTAGTGATCCTCTTGTTTTCAGCCTTCCACATGCTAGGATTAGAGGCACAAGCCACCATGCCCAGTCTCAGCGGGCCTGGGGGCAGGGCCGGCACAGTGGTCCTGGCATCTGCCTAAACAGGCACTTTAATCTGTTGAGCTATCTGGCTGGCCCTATAAAAAAATTATTGTCAGTCTCACGGTCAATTTATTTTGCATCAACTAAGTTGATATGATAGTAGTTTAAATATTTGTTTAAAAATATTTAATGTTAGTCTGATTAGTTTTCTGCTTTTCGGAGATAAATTGCTTAAAAGACAGTTGTACATCCATGATTGCTTTTGTGGTCACATTTCATAAAGGTTCCTATAATTTAAATTATAATATTAACACCTAAGAGCCGGGTGTGGTGGCGCATGCCTGTAATCCCAGCACTCGGGAGGTTGAGGCAGGAGGATCGGTGTGAGTTCAAGACCAGCCTGGGCTACCAAAGTGAGCTCAAGGCCAGTTTGAACTGCATAGCGAGACCCTGTCTCAAAAAGACAAAACAAACAAAAAAAGCCTAAGCTAACTTATATAGCATATTTCAAATTTTTTGTTAGTTTTTTTTCTTGCTTTTTAGGTGATAATACTTCCATAGATGGTTACTTTTTATTTGTTCTCTGATTTTCATTCTTACTCTTATTCTGCTTCCCCCTCAGCACTTATAATCAATTATTCTGCAGTACCTGTGGGATTCTCATTGGTTTCCATCTGTATTCCACACATGCTGCACTGGCTGCCCTGAGAGGTCATTTCTGTCTTTATAGTGATAAAATGATGTGGTGAGTAGACATAGATATTATCAAATATGATTTAGAAGATCTTCAAGAAAGGACAAAGTATATGTATCAAAGAAAATGCTAGAAGGCCAGCCTGGGCTACACAGTGAGTGCAGGCAGAAAGAAAGAAAGAAAGAAAGAAAGAAAGAAAGAAAGAAAGAAAGAAAGAAAGAAAGAAAGAAAGAAAGAAAGAAAGAAAATAGAGAAAAGAGAGAAAGAGAAAGAAAGAAAAGAAAGAGCTAAAGTCAGATATTTTCTTTTATAAGAGAACTAACAACTCACAATCTGATCTCATGATGTTATATCATTTTTTAAAATTTTTTATTTTTTTTCTTGTTTCAGAACTTTTGTTTGTTTTATTTTTATGGCCTGCTCAGCCTGCCCTGAGGGCAGGGTTGGCGCAGCATGTGGTGCCAGGGATCGAACTGCGGTCCCTGCAGTTGCCCAAGCTTTCCTAAGCAGGTGCTTTAGACCACTGAGCCATCCTGCCGGGCCCCATGTTATATCATTTTCAATGTCTTCTAATCATTAATATCTGCAACATGGAATACTTCCAATAGAAGTTCATTAAAGGATAGTCTGAAAGGTAAGTTTTTACAAAATGATGTTGCCACAGACACCTTTTTTGTTTGTGCCTTGGTCTGTTTCTGACCTTGTGCCTGTTGGTAGTTTGTATGACACCACACATGGTAACTTGAGCTAGGCCATGCAGATTTCCCACCAGAGATAGAGGGCATTTGTAATGGTAGTGACTAGAACTATGTCACAGGGTCACATTAAACTGAGAGGCAAGTATGTGGCAATAAGTCACATTTGACTTTGAAATTCTCATTTTTGTTTTTTTGAATCAGGAATGAACTCAGGCCTTTGCTACTAATAGATTCTTATAGATTCTACTAATCTATATCCCCGGCCCCCGTTTTTTTCTTGTTTTAAACAATTATGATCTAGCATTTAAGATTAGGCACACACCTACTACAGACCATCTGGATTACAATACTAAGAAAGAAATAAGGAACTATTGCTGGTTCAACAACCAACATGATTTGTCACATTTCAAACCATGCCACAGGATCTACTGATGAAGTGAAGCTTATACTCATAATTGAATAATCATATAATCTTCTTTTGGTCATTTTGGGATAATTTTGTCTTTCGGAAGGGGTATAACATGAGGCATACAGTCTCTCAGATTTACGAATTTGTTTTTCTCATAAAATACAACTCAGTAAAAAAGTAGGATTTCCTTGTAAAATATGTGTTTAGAGAGTAAGCTGGGTTCATTGAGAGTTAACTGTGAAGTATTTATTTTGCTTTCTATTCAGCTATCTCCTTAAAACAAAAGCCATAGTACGTGCATCTGAGATGGATATTCATGGTGAACCTCTACTAGAAAAGATAACAGAGGTAAGAGTCCTGATGATTGCCTGTCTCCTTTAATAGAAACTCTTAGTGAGTTTTTTTTTTTTTTTTAAGAATTTTTTATTTTATTTTATTTTTTTCTTGCTTCAGAACCTTTGTTTATTCACTCATTTTTATGGCCGGCTCAGCCTACCCCGAGGGCAGGGCTGGTGCAGCATGTGGTTCCGGGGATCGAACCGCGGTCCCTGAAGCCGCCCAAGCAGGCGCTTTAGACCACTGAGCCATCCCACGGGGCCTGTCTTAGTGAGTTTTACAAATGAATTTGAAGAGGAAATCTGATAGATGCTGTGAAGATCCTTCATATTTGGACTGCTGAAACTTAGAATTTGTAGCATCAAACAAAATATCCAACCCATATTTTGGGTTCGTGAGGAGAGAAAACTACTCAATATAATACTTTTATGTTTCCTGTGTTTTGAGAGTCTTGTTATGCAGTTTTTTTTTTTTTTTAATAATTTATTTATTTTATTTATTATTTTTATTCTTGTTTCAAAACCTTTGTTTGCTTATTCACTCATTTTTATGGCTGGCTCAGCCCGTCCTGAGGGCAGGGCTGGCACAGCATGTGGTGCCGGGGATCAAACCGCGGTCCCTGAAGCCGCCCAAGCTTCCTCAAGCTGGTGCTTTAGACCACCTAGCCATCCTGCCGGCCCCTTGTTATGCAGTTCTAACTGGCTTTAAACTCACCATGTAGCTCAGGTTGACCTTTAACTCATGGTGATCCTCTTGCCTCAGCCTCCTGAGTGCTGGGATTACAAGAGTGTACCACCATGCCTGGCTAATAGAACATTCTTATGTGCTCATTTATGTGCTGGGATGGACACTGTTTACCTGCAAAGAGGTGCCATTCCCATCACGGTCACCAGCACAGTCTCTGGTAGTACTAAGGATTAAACCCAGAGCTGTCACGTTGAACTCTAGTTATTTTGAGATAGGGTCTCATTAAGATAGTAAGTTGTCTGGATTTGTCTCAAATTTGGCATCCTCCTGCCTCAGTCTCTCAAGAGTGCTGGGATTACAAGTATGTACTATTTAGCATCTTTTCCTTTTTTGAGGATTAGAAGTCAAAACCAAGGCCATTTACTTGGTAAGCAAGTACTCTACCATTGAGCTATATTCCCAGTCCTTTTATATTTTGAGATAGGATCTTGCCAAGGCTAGTCTCAAACTTGGAATCCTTCTTTTGTTTTGAGACAGAATCTCCCCCTACTTCTATTTTTTTTTTTGAGACAGGGTCTCACTATGTAGTTCAGACTGGCCTTGAGCTCACTTTTGTAGCCCAGGCTGGTCTTGAACTCACATCGATCCTCCTGCATCAGTGTCCCAAGTGCTGTGATTATAGGCATGTGCCACCATGCCCAGCTCTCAATATATATTTCATGCTGGTCTTGAATTCTCTATGTAGCCCAGGGAGGCCTTAACTTTGTACTTCTCTTTCTACCTCCTGAGAAGCTGGAGTACATCCATAAACCACACACCAGGCTTGTAATCTTTTTTTTTTCTTCTTTATTTATGTTATGGCTGGTTCAGTCTACCCTAGGGGTGGAGCTAGCACAGCATGTGGTGCCAGAGATCAAACCATGGTCCTTGCAATTGCCTAGGCTTGTCTAAGCAGGCATGTTAGACCGCTGAGCTATCTCTCTGGCCCAAGGCTTGTAATCTTTGAAAGTACTTTGTCTCAGAGTGGAGAAGAATTACTTTCCTTCATGTTTTGGTTTTAATGTTGGTATCAAACCCAAGGCTTTATACATGCTAAGCACATACTGTATTGTGGAGCTATGCCACCAACCAAGAATTATTATTTAACTGGAAAAAACTTTACTTCCTTTTTTAAATGGGTTTTACGATTGTGAGAGACTTGGCTGAAGAGTAAATGGTTAAGCTGCAAGGCAAAAGCCCACAGGCTTTGTGAGGAGTGGTTATTCAAGAAGTTCTGATTAGTAGTGTTGTAGCTGTTGTCTTTCTCTATCCCTAAGAAAAACTGCCTAGCCTTTTTTAGAATTTTTTTTTTTTTTTTTTGTCTTTTTGAGACAGGGTCTCACTATGCAGTTGAGGCTGGCCTTGAGCTCACTTTTGTAGCCCAGGCTGGTCTCGAACTCGCACCAATCCTCCTGCCTCAGCCTCCCGAGTGCTGGGATTACAGGCGTGAGCCACCACACCTGGCCAGAATTTTTTTTTTTTACTCATTTTAATGTTCAAAAAAGATAAAATAGCAATGCAACAGTTTCAGAACAGGTTAGTAGGACAATTATAATAATACACATTCTCACATAATAGTTATCCAGAGGACAAGATGCAGGTATCTTGTCTAAACAATGTTAGTACAAACCTTCTCATTGAACTAAGAGAAAGTAGCTGTATATCTATCCAAACTACCTTGTATATGCAGATATATGTATTTTTTTCTACAACAAAACAGTCCTATATTTATATCCCCAATAATGCCTAGTCTTGAGATAGCTCCTTCCTTCTTTTTCCTGTTTTTTTCACTTACACAGATATCCAAAATAAAAGCTGGAGATTCCTCAGTGTTAGGGCTTCTCCTAGGAGTCTTCCCAATGTATTGCACTCTTGGTTGAGATAGCCCCTCTAGGCCTCAGGTATTACACTAAATCTTGTTTCCAAGGAATTGTTCATCCTCTGTGCCAACCAGTGTGGCACACTGATATAGTTGATGGCTTCCAGTTGAAGAGAGCAACACTACTGGTACTTTGTTGATTCAATCTGAGTGAATACTGGCTATACCTTTGCTATTGCTAGAACATCCTTAGAATTCACTGTTGGGTTTTGTCAAAGTTTAATGTTAAGAATAATTTAAGAGGCCCGGCAGGATGGCTCAGTGGTCTAAAGCACCTGCTTAGGAAAGCTTAGGCAGGTGTAGGGACCGCGGCTCAATACTCGGCATCACATGCTGTGCCAGCCCTGCCCTCAGGGCAGGCTGAGCCGGCCATAAAAACAAAAGTTCTGAAAAAAGAAAAAAAAAAAGAGAATAAGGATTACTAGACAGTTGATCTAAGTCTCACTTCTTTGTATCCCAAATAATTCAGCAAGACACATAAAAGCATTAAGAAAGGCAGAAATGTACTAAGGGGAAACTGTACTCCATAAGTGGTAGTGGTGCAGAACAGAGGTGGTCAGAACCATGTGCAGATGATACTGTACCAATGAGATCACTAGGGTCTAAGCTTATGACAGCATTTTCTGGGCAAGAGGTTGCTGAGCTTTTTCAGTGAAGATTAGCTGACAAGTATTGTGGACTTCGTGACTGCAGTTTCATCTGTATATACCACTCTGCCATTATTTTCATTCTTCATTCTGTCATTCTATTGCAGATACATCCATAGACAATATACAAACACAAATGTAGAGCCAGCTATGGTGGTGCATATCTGTAATTCCAGCATTTGGGAGGCTAAAACAGGAGGATCACACTGAATTTAAGGCCAGCTTGGGTTTCATAGTGAGTTCAAGGCCAGGCTGCACTGCACAGCAAGACCCTGTCTCAAACAAAAAGGTCAATATAGTACAGTAATATTTACCAAGTCATATTTACTAATTTTGTTTAATAAGCTATCTGATCCATAGGTTATAAATCTCTATTCTAAGCACCTAAGTTGATGAGGTGAGTAAATAGTCTGCTGAAAAGTGCTTGGTGTCTGATCATGTTCCTGGCACTCTGGGAGGCTGAAGCAATTAAGACTGCATATTTTAGCTTAGCATGGGGAGCTCAGACCCTGTCTCAAAATAAAAAGGGCCAAGAATGTAGTTCAGCAAGAATTCTGTGTGTTTAGTCCCTAATACCACCATATAAGCCTAACTGAAATAATTTTTTTTAACTTTATTTATTTATTTTTAAACACTTTCTTTTTTTTTTTTTTTTTTTTTCCTTTTATTTAATTTTATTTATTTATTTTTTTCTTGTTTCAGAACCTTTTTTGTTTATTCACTCATTTTTATGGCCGGCTCAGCCCACCCCAAGGGCAGGGCTGGCATAGCATGTGGTGCCAGGGATCGAACCGCGGTCCCTGAAGCCGCCCAAGCTTTCCCAAGCAGGCGCTTTAGACCACTGAGCCATCCCACCGGGCCCCTATTTATTTATTGCATCATGGCTGGCTCGGGGTATGGATGGGGCTGGTGCAGCAAGTGGTGCTGGGGATCCAGTGACAGTCCCTGAGGTTGCCTAAGCTTGCCTAGGCAGGCGCTTTAGACCACTGAGCCATCTCGCTGGCCCCTAAAATAACTTTTAGGTTGAACTTCATTTTATATACTGAGGAACACACTAAATTTGGTTCTAAAGGTGTTACTCAGCTGGGTGTTGTGGTACATTCTTGTAATCCCAGAATTTGGGAGGCTGAGACAGACTGCCATGAGTTCAAGGCCAGTTTGAACTACATAGTGAGACCCTGTCTCAAAAAAAAAGGGAAGCTGTTCTGCCTGGCATGGTGGTAATCCCAGCACTTGGGATTACCAAGTGGGAGGTAACTAGAAGGCTGAGGTACGGGCATCACTCTGGGTTTGAGACCAGCCTGGGCTACAGGACCAGCCTCAACTACATAGTGAGACCAAAATAAATAAACAAACAAACAAACAAATAAATAAATAAAACAATGAATGAAGCTGTTCGAAGTTAAAAGAACTAACTCTTAACAAGTACTATTTCAAACCTCTATTCTAAACGTAATAACCAGATATACTTTTTTTTTTTGTCTTTTTGAGACAGGGTCTCACTATGCAGTTGAGGCTGGCCTTGAGCTCACTTTTGTAGCCCAGGCTGGTCTCGAACTCGCACCGATCCTCCTGCCTCAGCCTCCCGAGTGCTGGGATTACAGGCGTGAGCCACCACGCCCGGCTACCAGATATACTTTTGAAGATTGTTAAGGGAATGTTAAAATCAGAAAAACATTTGTTACTGTTAACATAGGGATGACAAGCAAAGCTAGAATTTGTTTTCACATGAGTTTGTATATAAAGATCTTACTTTGGGGCCAGAGAGACAGCTCCATAGCACAAGTGCCTGCCTGCCAAGTGCAAGGTTGTGAGTTCAAACCCCAGTCCTGCCAAAAAAAAAAAAAAAAAAAAAAAAATCTTACTTGAAGTTCTCAGAAATAAATGTATTCCTGATGCATTGACATTGCCACTCCTAATCATGATGTACCTAGTTTAAATTTGAAGTAAGATTACAACTAGCAAATTTTCAGTTGCATATCGCGTGCCCTGACAGTGCTGTATTTCTCTTCCCAGCTGAAAGAGAGGATGATGCTAATGCATACTCGCTTAGATGAAGTAACGAAGTCTGTGA
>PVJA010047686.1:0-14365 GCA_004027025.1 Myocastor coypus | reverse complement strand
ATAAGTTCTTTTGTGATTTATAAAATAGTAACTGAACAGGAGTCGAAATGCTACTGCCTAAAACTGGAAAAAAAAAAAAAAAAGTTCTGTTCTGTCTTCCTATTTTTTTTTTTTTTTTCTTGTTTCAGAACCTCTGCTCATCTATTTATTTATTTTTATGGCCAGCTCAGCCAGCACAGCATGCGGTGCAGGGGATCGAACTGCAGTCCCTGCAGCCGCCCAAGCTTTCCTAAGCAGGTGCTTTAGACCACTGAGCCATCCTGCCAGGCCCCTGTCTTCCTATTTTATAGAATACTAGTAAATCTATTCTAATTATTTTCATCCCTACAGTAATATCTAATTAATTATTCAGAGTCAATAAAATTAGCTATTAAAAATGTCCAATTAGAGTCTAAGTTTCACATGTATATTTTAATGAACACCACAGACATTTTTTTTTTTTTCCACAGCCCCTGAACTATCTTTCCAGCCCACACAACAGACTTTCATAAGAGGGTACTGTTTACAAATTTAAAATATGTCTATGCTCAAGACAGATCACGTCATTAATGACTGGCTTTAGAAAGATGTGTCAGGCAAGTACCAAATGCCATGCTTAATTAAACATTCAAATACATTGCTTTGTCAAAAATGACTGTAACCTATTTTTCAGTCATCACTAGGTCATCTTCAAAATCACTGTTGGGCTCAGTAAGCTGAGGTTCCAGTTCACAATTTTGCCTTCTGGAGCAAAAAGAAAATTCTCACACGACATCAATAAAAGCCACTCCTGACCCAAAACTAGTCCATTCCACAGCTCTCCCTATATTCCAAAATTATTTGTAATGCTTTTATTCAACTATAACCATCATGAGTATAACAACTTAAGGAAACACAGCTTCACCTTCCTAACAATGTTCTGAAACCCTTCTAAGCCTCCAGTGCCTTGCTAGCTTTTCACGGCCTGCAGAGCACCACTCTTAAAACAAGAAGCTGCAATCAAATAGCCTTATCAAGCCTCTACAATTTCCACAGCCACCCCCCAGCCCCAACCCACACAACAACCTCACAACAGATACTGAAAGGACAGGTATAGGAAATAAGAGCAAATGAAGGAGAGAGAAAATGTTGGCCCAGTGTTCCATCCTTTTTTAAAACTCAGTGGTGGAAATTTAATGATTGTCACTACACTTCTCTCACAGACTGCAATTAAAAGAGACATTTATTTTAATCACGTGTAAAGCCCTGAATTGCAAGAGTGCCCACTTTTAGAAACTGTCTATTTATCCATTTAGCAGGCTACAGCTAAACACTATAACAGAATAAGGAAAATGTATATTAGGCAATGGCATTCAGAGAAAAAACATAATAAATATAATAAAATATAACAGTAACTGTAACTACAACTTTTATTGGGTGGCAATGCTGGGGACGGAACTCATACTACCTCTGAACCTCTGCCACACCAATAAAATTACAGTACTCCTACTGTAGGTCATGGTAACCTTAACAGATACAATATAATCTCCACTTTAAAGATGAACAGTCGGACACAAAGATAGTAAATTAATACAGTCACATGATTACTAAGTGACAGTAAGAAACACAGGGCTGTGTGCTAATACTAATAACAGCAACAATATAATAGAAATAGTGAAAGCCTACTAGTTTTATATTCTTCTCAGTACACTTCAAAGCACTTCTAAATTCCGTTAGAAATTTTAAATTCATTTATATCTTTATATATACATTACCAAGTACGGAGGGACAGAATAACTTGTTCAAGGTCCCTGGACCTATGCAATCTCTAGTTACCACCCACATTTTTAAAAGCTATGCTTTTATGCAAATATGGCCACTAAAATCTCTAGTAGAAAGCACCACAATCCCATAGTCAGTGACCAGTTCTATATAACCATAATTATCAAGCAGGGCATTGTGGACATGCCAGTAATCCTAGCACTCAGGAGGCTAAGGCAGGATCTAATTCAAGGCCAACCTGGGTTACATAGTCAGTTCAAGGTCAATCTGGACTACAAAGAGGCTATCTTTAAAAAAAAAAAAAAAGGAAAAAAAGTTTGAAACATTAATTTGGATTTCATTATCAGTATTTCTTCTAAATAGAAAACTAACAAAAATTACAAAAGTATTTTAGTAATATATTTTTCCTGAAATTTAATCCCACTGATGTACATTCACTTGCAAAAGAGCTAAATGACTTTCTAAGCAAACAAGAAGTACTACACAACACTAGAATGCTCCATGACACTACCTACGAAATAGAGAAAGGATACTACCAATCACGAAATTAAAGAATAAGAACTCTAAGATTAAGTTCTGGGCTGGGAAGATTGTTGGGCGGTCTAAGGGACTGCCTGGGCAAGCACAAGGACCAGAAAATCTCCAGTACTGCATGCTGTGCCAGTCCTGAAACTGGGCATGGTGGTACACACAGGTAATTCCAGAAAGAAAAAAAGATTAAGTTTTTCAATTTCATTAGCTTTCAGTAAGAGTACCAATTACATCCAACATCAAACAAGAAATAACATGACACTCTTTGAATATGTGGATACGTGTGACTTTGTGTGCATGAAAGGGTGACAGATATCAAGTGTAATAAAACGGATACGAACCCACTACAGTATTCACATAGTAATTTAACATCAATATGTATGATGTTATAACAAATGTATTTTAATGGTTCTAATTAATATTATGTAACCTAAACATTCACAGTATATGAATCTGATAACAAAAAGCAAAGGGAATATCCCACTGTGACTATATATATCTAGGAAGACAAAAAGACCCAAAATTTCACACAGCACGACATGAAACAGGATAGTCTCTTTTTATAGTGAAACATTATATTGTGCCTGAACCAAAACTGGTTCACATAAAACCTCAAAATAAAATTTTTTGGGTTTTTCTTGTTTTTTTGTTTGTTTTTGTGGCACCAGGGATTTCCACTGAGCTATCTCTCCAGCCCCCTAAAATCTTGCATTTCAAGATTTCAAATTTTTTTACAGCCAGCCAGAGAAGTCGCACAGCAGCCAGGCTTCAATCCCCCACAAACTGTGCTGGCCCCACACCTGAGGCATGCTGAGAGGGAATTCAGACTGGGCATGGTGGCACCTGTTAATCCCAGGACTGGGAAAGCTAAGAACAGGAGAATCATTACAAGTCTGATCTATGTACTAAGACCCTGTACACCCTGTGCAACCTTTCCTAAATACATAAAAAAAAAATTTCAAATTTTTCATTTTACAAAATAAAACTTAAATCCTAATTCTAAAACACAGAAATGTATAATAAGAATAAATAAAATGGATAACTAAATTAGAAACTACTTGATTAATTAATCACATGGAAAATAACAATTCATTCTTACAAATATAATAGGTATAACATGGCTGGCAAGATAGCTCAGCAAACTAAGCACTTGCTTAGGCAAGCACAGGGACCCAGGTTCAATCCCCACACCACATGCCGCACTGGCCACCAAGACGGTGTAGTGGCACACACCTGTAATCCTGAAAACAGGAGGATCACCATGAGAGCCGCACAGTGAGACCCTGTAACGAATAGAATTATTTGTTACAATAGGATATAATATAAATGAAAATATTTTAAAAGGTCTCTTTCTATCCCATGCAACTTAGTAAAGAAGCACAGTTAAAAAATACTAAAGTTAAAAAAAAAAAAAATACTAAAGTTCCAGGAGTAATTTTACTCATTTCCCCTCTGAATTTTTGAAAGGCTGCCAAACAGACCTACACAAAAGGGGCAAAATTTTAGTATAAATTCCACCTTACAGGAAAGTAGGAATGCTACAGGGAGAAAGTGAAATAGAAAGAGGACTTCAAAGAGATTCTATAATCAAACATGCCTGCTTCTTGACTGCTTCATCTTGGAGATTAAAGGAGATTTTTTTAAGCTGTTCCATGGACACAGGGATCAAACATTTATAAATGTTTATCATGTTGCAAGTCCTAAATTCAAAGGTGGGCTGAAAGCAATCAACAGTACCATAAGGCAGCTAGGATGAATTCTGGAGGGAGGGAGGAAGGGAGAGAGGGAAAGCTCTGGAGAATATGCTCTGGGTTACAGACAAGGAATATTTCTGAAAGCTCATTTGTCACCCAGAACACCTAAATGAACCCCAATAACATTTATGAAAATGGAAGCAGACACAACCTTAATTTATGTCTGCTGGATTTCAAGAGTATTGAAGTTAAAAGTATTGATACTGCAGAAAAACCTATGGTATAAACCTAGTTAGTTTGGCCCTTAACAAGCTCTCAATTTGGACTTTCAATTTCCTAAAGT
Organism: Myocastor coypus; assembly: GCA_004027025.1. Lineage (NCBI taxonomy): Eukaryota > Metazoa > Chordata > Mammalia > Rodentia > Myocastoridae > Myocastor > Myocastor coypus. Next base: position 10,057 of record PVJA010047686.1, on the reverse strand, counting down.
GTGCAGATAACTGAAGAGTGCTATCTTCCCAGCTTTCTACAGAATCTCCATTCCATAATGAAAAATGGAGAGTGGTGAAGAAAACATTTGATCCTTACTAAGAGGGAAGGGCATACAAATGCAGACGGAATCAAATCAACACTACACTGTTTAGACATTAATTCTTGAAAATTAAATAATATACTATAAAGAGCTAACAAATAAAGTTCAAGTTGACATTTTCACCAGTTTTATTTCCAACCAGTCACTATTTCACCATTTACCCAAGTATGATTCATGCGAGGACCAACACTAGAGACTGCAGTGCAGGACAAGGGCCCCTCTACAGAGGAACATGCCTGGAAGACTTACTCATCTTTGCACCACCTCACACCAGTATAGTGTCTACTATATAAGAGCTCACAATTCATTTTTGTTACCCAAAAAGTCAATATTTTAAACAAGTTAAAGGGCCAGGGAGATAGCTCAGAGGTCTAAGCACCTGCCTGGCAAGCATAAGGACCTAGCTTCGATCCCCAGTACTATATGCTGGGCCAGCAGTGAACCTGTGCCGGCCCTGAACCCAGCCGTGGTGGCACGCGCCTGTAATCCCAGCACTGGGGAGACTGAGACAGGAGGATCACTGTGAGTCTGAGTTACATAGTGAGATCCTGTACCAAATAACTATTTTTTTAAAAACAAAACAAGTTAAAGTTAAAATATAAATTATACCAGTTCAGTTTAATCTCTCTATTAAATCTATACAGTGCCTGGCAAGATAGCTCAGTAGTCTAAAGTACCTGCTTAGGCAAATTATGGCAAGTTTAGGCAAGCTCAGGGATCATGGTTCGATCCCCAGCACATATGCTGCACCAGCCCAGCACCTCTCCCCACAAGGCAAGCTAAGCTGGCCAAAAAAGTTAATAAAAATAAAAACAAAATAAGAAAAATAAAACTATATAAATTTCTTCCCATTCTTTCAGGCTTAATTCAAGCATTCATGTCTCCAAGGAATCACCTGAAGTTGCACTGTAGAACACATCACCAAGTCCTCTGCAACTGTCTTTATTCATTTGCCAACAAGTACACATTGCCTTGATTCTAATTATTATTCTCTAGTTAAATTATTTACTAAACGCCTACTACAGGCTGGCTGCCGAGCGTTCTAGATTCTATCACTGCTGCATCACCAAACTAGGCCCTCACTTTCAGGAGACTTACATTCTAGGGGGAAAGAAAGAAAACATGAACAAACGAATATATATCAGGTAGTGATCATTACTAAAAATAAAATCAGAAATATGGGGGTGCTATTTTATACAAATAGGGCAATCAGAGAAGGTATTCCTGAAAGATGACATTTAGGCAAAAACTTAAAATGAGATAACATAGCAAGTGGAGGGACACCCAGGCACATGGGAATGTAAGTATGGTGTCCAGTGAAGAACAAGAAAATCTGGGTGACAGTGGTGAAAGGACATGAAGTTAAGGGAAATAGAAGACAGGTTCAACTCATCTTTGATTTTCACTCATGTGGCTATTGATATTTAAATTAATTATGACCTTATAAAACTTAAAATTTAACTCTTCAGTTTCAGTACTCAGAGGCTACTATAGAAAGTTTATTGGACAGCACCAAGAATTTTGAGCCAAAGTTTAAAATAATTTAACATAGGTTTTCTTTATTTTGGGGGCTAAAGATGGGACCCAAAGTCTCATGGATGCTAAGTATGTTCTCTGCCACTGAGCTACACTCACAGCCCCAGAGTGAGGTCTTCAAAGAATCCCCAACTGCTGTATAGGAAGCAGACTGTAGAAGGAAATCTGGAAGATAAATCAGGTTACTATGGTACTACAGAAGACAATGATAGTGGCTTAGACCAAGGAGATGGCATAAATGGAGTGATTTTAAAAAGAAAATGAGAATATGGATCTACATGTATTGTAAAGGCAGGCCCAAAAGAATTTGCATGCAGTGCAATATGTAATAGGAAAATAAGAGCTGTTTTCCATGACTCCAGAGTTTTGGCTCAAGCAATTGAAAGGACTCAAGTCCCTTTAACTGAGATAAGACTATCACAGAGCAACTATTACTATAGACAGCAAAGTTCAACAGAACTTAACATGCAGATCTGTAACATGCAGTCAGTGAGGGACTGCACCCTTAAAGAAAGTTAGCACAGAAGATGAAACGCAAGATTGGGTGGAGGTGATTCTGAAGATACAATAGCCAGGCCTGCAAACCTCCCTGCAGATGACCAGAAATTTGAGGTTATACTGTAATTAGTGCCACCTGGCCCAGGGAGCTAGGAGACTATGTAGGTGGATGACCAGAACATCTGGTGGGTGACCAGAACATCTGGACCGATATACCCATCCCTTCCCAGGAATGTCTTTGTTCTTTCCATCCTTGCTATGTGACTCATTTCTGTATCAGATCAATATTAGCAGGTTGACTGCAATCTGACCCATGTTATATCCTCATGATTTTGCTGTATAAATCACCACTGACAAACAACCTCAGCAGCCACCCATCCAGGACCCCTCCTGGAAACCCAGGAGCAGATCTCTTTATTTCCAATAAAACTCTCCTAACTTCCTCCTATGATTTCCAACTTGACTCCTCCATATTGTGAGATCACATCTGACATCTCAGAGGTTGGATTATTTTCTCTGTAACACTGTGAGGGATATGACCCAAGGTAAATCAATGTGCCATTTAACGATTTCAATTCAGTGATACACGGAGTGCAGGGTTCAAAGGAAAAATATACTTGGGAATTATGAGCACTTGCAAGCTACAGAACTGTACATAATTTCAAATTAGGAAAACACAAGTATAGCACTAAAAAAAATAAAGAGTGCCTTGAGGATACTGAGATTCAAATGTCAAAGAGGAGAAAAAGACAGCAAAGATGTAGGAACAGCCAGTGAAATGGGAAAAGAACCAATAATTAAGGGGGAATAACATGTAAGAGCCCCAATGAAGACTACAGCCCTAAGAGGAAAAGGAGACTAAGTAAAGCAAAAGCTAAGAAATCTGTAAAATACGGATTGAGATAGGACAGCTGCATTTGACCATGAAGAGGTCACTGGTGAACTTGACAAGGGCAGATGTCCTCTCAAAGCCTCATGTGGACACAGGTGGGTATGATGCTGGGATTAATGTTGCAATGCTGGGACTAAAGATACCCTCAGGTAGGAACCACAGAGTTAGTGCTCCCAGCCGCAAAAGCAGGTAACCTGGATAGATTATAAGGGACAGAAAGAGGGCCACTGTGACAACTTGCAGTTTCCTACTTCACTACTAGCTGCCTTCTGCCTACCCTGCCATGGACTGTTTCTCCCCTGTGATGCCCTTCTATCATGCCATCCTGCCTAGGAGCCGACTACGGACTGAAACCTCTACAAATTGTGAACCAAAATAAACTTTTCCTCCTTTAACTTAGGTGTTGGGTATTTTGTCCAGCAATGAGAAAAGTGAGATAAGACAGGGCCTGCTTGGAGAATAATGAAGAAGAGAAGCAGCAAGTATAAGAAAACTGTTTATACAGAGTTTTGCTATGAAAGAGAAAAAAATAAATGGAATGGGTGGAGAGGAATGTAGCATCACAACACCAAGAATGACTCAGTCAAGAAGGAAGATGATACAGCAGAGAAGGGAGAAAACTGTGAAAGCAAAGACCACAACAAGCAGATGATCACCCAAGAGGCTGACCTTACCCAAAAGCACAGTGGGCTAACTGGTAGGCGTAAGGGCGGGATCTCAGAGTCTGTGTGTGAAATGAACTCATGCAGGCAAGTAGATTTGGTGTAGAAAAGCATAACTATTTCTTCTTGCTGGTTCTAACTAGCCATGTATCTCCACTAGATTGACAGCTTTTCAAAAGAATGGGCTGTTTCAGTAATCTCTGTGAACATGCTGGCACACACTGAATTATTTAAGAGTTCTATGGAACAAACACATTCTTAGAACTACCTAACAATCCAAGGATCTCATCTTAAGCCTTAACTCTTGTAGGACTTATCAGGCAATTGTGAACTATGAACACATAGCATTATACAGAAAAAAACAGGAGGTTACCACTGTTACCAACTACATCCTGTCACCATCTTCTCACCTTATTGTCCTGTTCATTGATGGGGCAAGAGGGCTGGCTGTGTTTCCAACCAGCGTGTGCAGAAAGAACTTTCTACCAAATTTATTAATTTCCCAAAATAGTGACTAGCCACTGCTGTTAAGACACTGCCCTGTTTACTCAGAATCAACCAACCAGTCCTGGTCTGCCAGAGCATAACTCACCCTCTTTGCCAGTAAGCACACTGTACAGTGCTTCATCTGCTGTGATCAAACCTGACACTCAGTGTACTTCCTTACAGCACCCCAAACTTTCAGATACCACAGACAGCTATTTACAAAAAAGCCTTTAGAATTTATACAGTTTTTTAAATAAGAATGAGATTAGGAACTAAATATATAAAATGTAATTCAATTTCCTGAGCCCCTTTCAGAGTAAGAATATTGAAAGCAAATCAAATGTGAAATATGAGTAGGTGCGTTTATAAAGGAAGAGTGCAACACTGCCAACATTAGCTGACGGTCATTAAGAAGGCTGATTCTTTAATGTTTTTAATAAAACAAATTTATGCTTACTAAATCTGCTATAATTTGACAAAGATAAAATCTTTAATCTCAAGAATTTCTTGGAGTAGCAAAAATTGTTGAAAGAAGTCACTCTCTGTAACAGCACATTGAAACTAATTGGAAGAGGGGGCTTCTAACAAAAGTGTCTGATTAGACAAGATAGGTAATACATATATTGTATCTATTGTAACAGTAACATTCACACCAAGATAACTAAGACTCTTAGCATTTCCATCATAAAAACCTGTTTTTCAACTACGTTACCTGCTATTGATTAAAAAAAAGAAAAAGAATGTAGTTCACCCATAGGATTCAACTGTTGATCCTGAAAACATTCATCACCACTCTCACCAAACATTTTTCTTCTGTAGATTATCATACAAATATTTCAAAATTGTATCTTGTCTTTCCATATTACACTGGGCTGTAAGATTTTAATCTGTAAGCAAGGATCACAGGAACATTTATTCCAGAAATACATCACTACATAATGTGTCAACTTGACAGAATCTTAGCAATACCCCAGTGCATTACTCTAACACCAAAAATAGGAATTAACAGTTGATACTGTGGACAATACTAACATATTACTTACATGACTTTAGGAGGAAAGAAATCTAATAAGGTTTTTAAAAAGCTAAATTTCAGGCAAGGAACAGCAGTATGCAGTGAAGGAGAGAGAAAAAAAACTGGATTAAAATATATCCCTATTTGATCACTCCAGAAGGTGACAGTTTGCTACTCAACAAATGCCTCAGCTTCCTGTCCCAAAACTTACCTCTCAGAAAAGAAGGAATTGTTTTATTCTATTAATAAAGCCTTTTTGTTTTTATTTCTGTTGTTTGGAGACAAGGTCTAGCTATGTAATGTAGGCTAGCCTCAAACTCACTCATGTAGCTCAGGCTGGCCTCCAAACTCCTGGCAATCCTCCTCCCTCAACCTCCCTGACACTGAGATTACAAGGATATGCCCCCATGCCTGGCAGTGTCTTTCTTATTACAAGAGTCAGTTATTCAATTTTCTTATCCAGAATAACAGCGTATCACTTGGAGATACCCTAACACATCTTTAAGGCAGGATATTTGAAACCCGAAGACACTACCTTGAGCAACAGGTTCTCTAAATGCCTAAAAGTACTCTAAAACAGTCACCTCAATCAGTAAGAATCCTTATAGTAGCAAATATTGAATTTCATTGTAAAGAAACCTCGCAAAGATTTTTAAGCACAATAGTAAGATCAACATACCCTCTCACACAAGAGGAGAAAAAAATCAGCTATGATTATTACCATGGACACCCAGGAGAACATGTTCCATTGCCACATTCATAAATGGACTCAAATATGTTGGATTTCTTTTTTTTTTTTTTTTTTTGTCTTTTGGAGACAGGGTCTCGCTATGCAGTTGAGGCTGGCCTTGAGCTCACTTTTGTAGCCCAGGCTGGTCTCGAACTCGCATCGATCCTCCTGCCTCAGCCTCCCAAGTGCTGGGATTACAGGCATGCGCCACCACGCCCGGCCCTATGTTGGATTTCAAAAAAGGGAAATGGATCTAGGTCTAAAAACTATTCTACACAACTCAAAAACTAGTTCTAGAGAAAAGAGTCCTTATGTTGAAGACACACTTGAGGAATTTAAATAAAATCAAGAAAACGAACATTTTAAAGTTGTTTCATACAATTTCAAACATATGACATACTTAAACCATTTTACAACCTAATTTTGATTACAAAAGTTTATATATTCAAATTAGCCAAAACACTTTAATGATCTCACTGGGAAAACGGACATATCACCTTGTGTGGGAATCATCTGCACATGCCAACTGTAGCAACTGATAAAATAAAATCTTTATCTATATTCCATCAACACAAAGCATACTTTATATTTGAACATATACTCAAATGTGTTCAATACTTATGACCTCTAAATGAAAACTTCACCATAAAATGTCTTGGAAGAAAAAAAAAACAATCAACCAGAATATTTTACTTTTGTGAGGAAAACACCTCATCAAAAATAAATGATTTTCTTATTTCTAGTTTCACATATATGAAATACATAGATACATATTTGCAACTGAGTGTTCATACTTCAAAAAGAAAGGGACTTCCAAACCCAGAGTACACAGGAAAACTTTGCTGTATTTGTCCAACCATGTTTAATCCTTAGCAAGAAGTTAATCTATGTGCAATAAAAGCTAAATAAGTTTTAGTGCCATGAAGTGTGAAATCAGAACAAGCGTTAAACATTGTGGTATTATGTACTGACTTATATTTTATTTTGAAAGGCAAAGCCTGTAATTTTAGAACATTTACTGTAAGTTATACACAAGGAAATAAGACCGAAGCTGGACCCGACTCCCACAGTGACTGCAGGGCTTGGTATTGTCCATGCTCTCTGAGGCCCAGTTCTGAAGGCTGCCTAGGAAGCTGTCATCACTACTACCTGTCACTACTGAGGTCACATTAATACCAACATTTAATAACGACAAGCATTAGAAATGAAGGTTAATAAAACTTGTATTAAATCAAGAATTACACAGTATATAGAATTTTTCTTTAAATATTTGTCAGAAGGCCAACAAAAGAAATTGCATTTGACTCATTCAGGACATTGGCTTAACAAGGGTCTTAAAAGGATGAGTACTTTATCTGGATGAAGGTCAGGACTTCTTCTCCACAACCCCCATGGCATCAAACTTAGTGTCTGTCACATAGTACACATGCATTGAGCAGACCCAAGAGAAACAGCAAGTTAGACATTCACAGAGTTACAAAGCTTTTTTTTTTTTTTTTTTTTTTTTTTTTTAATGTAGTTAGTACAGGGTCTCACTACACAGATGGACTCAAAGTGATCCACCTGTTTACAACCTCCCAAGGACTGGTATTACAGGTACACACCACCATGACCAGTCTCTACAATGCTTAAGGTACCATATTTCATGAACTACCTCGTGGAAAAATTACTCCTTTACAAAACAATTATGGGGACAAGCCAAATAGCTCAACAGATTAAAGTGCCTGCAAGCAAGTGCAGGGGGCACAGTGAGACTTGGTGTAGGGGCACATGCCTGTATTCCCAGCTCTTGGGAGGCTATAAACAGGCAGAACATTCTAAGCATGATCTAGTAGGGAGACCCAAAACACCCTATACACCAGTGATTCTCAACCTGTGGGTCATGACCCCAGCGGGGGTCAAAGGACCAAAACACAGGGGTCACCTAAAGCCATTCCGAATCATAACTGTAGCAAAATTACAGTTTTGAAGTAGCCACCAAAATTATTTTTTGGTTTGGAGTCACTGCAACATGAGGAACTGCACTGCAGGGTCATGGCATTAGAAAGGTTGAGAACCACTGCTGTAGACACTTCCCTTCCCCTCACAAAAAAAAAAAATTAAAAATGAATTATGTATGTAAAACATTCTTCACCAAATTGCTGGTATATCTCTATTAAAATATAAATGTGAGAAAAGTAATCTTCTTCCTTTCAAGTTACAGCACAGCACAACAGAAGTCTGATTTCAAAACTATTATAAAAACTCCATTTAGCATTGCCACAGCTTCCCCTATTCCAGTAGGCAGGAGGTATGGAGATTAGCCACTGTATCTGGGACCAAACTACAAATATAACTGAGCTTCTGGAAAAATTGACCATGCATTTTAAGGTATAAAAGGTTGACTCCAAAAAAATTAAGCTAACCATGAGTTGAGTGGAAAGACTCAAGGTTTGTAGCACACTAATAAAAGGGAATAAATACTATGCTATCCAGCGTGCTTTCTGCATAGCTAAAAGTGTACCAGATACCATCTAAAAAAAGCAGCCCACTTATGTGGAGGGTGTCTGATAACAAAAAAACAATCAATAAAGGAGTTTCATCCTCATCTTTAAACAGAAGTAAAGCCATTAAAGCCAGCAGGCTGAGGAGACCCTGAAGGCCTGAACCCTGAGTCCAGGAAAGGATTCTGCGACTTGCCAGGATGAGCATATTAGGCACACAAGCCAAGGCCTTCCCCAGTTAATCAATGTCACAGGTGAAAACACAAGTGAAAACTTCCACTAAGTCACACCAAGCGAAATGACCAGAATCCATACCCTGGCCCTAACAGCTTATTCCTACTTACGTTATTTTCCTTTAATTCTCATCACCCTGGTATTCCATGAAACTGATATTATTCTCATAATGACCTACCAAATGTCACGGACTTTCCTGGTGCTTGAAAATAACAGAAATCCCGAATGGTAAGTGCACAAATGTCAAGGACCTACTGCAGGTGTGCCCAATCTTCCCATGCCAGAGGACCCTCTATAGTAATGTAATACTCAACTGCACTGGCTACTTCAGATACTTCAGACACATACTTACTCAGAGACCACCTAGCCACCTCTCTTTCCCAAGGCCTTCAAACAGTAAATCAAGAATCACCAATCTACTGCAAATACAGGTGTGAATAAGCACAAAATTGATTATATAATTAGCTTTGTTGAGGCTTCAAATATACTACCACTGCCAGAGACTTCAAGTTGCAAAATATATCTTCCTAAACATCACACACACATAAAGGAACTATAAAATATTAACATTTTATAAAAGTTCAATCATTAAATCTGCTTGATATTGCCAATCCCTACCAACTTTAAAAACACACACCCAATATCATGACCTGGAACAAGGAGGAGTAACACGTGTTAGGTGCAGAAAAGACTGCAGCATATAACAGCGACTAAAAGTACAGGTTATGAAAGCATGCTTTCCAGGTTACAATCCCAGTTCCATCTTTACTATCTGTGTGACCCTAATCCAGTCTCTTAGCCCTCCAGTGACTCAGTGGCCACATGTGGAAAGTAGAATTAAAAAGAAAGAACTTCCACTTTAGAGTTGAGACTTAATACATATAAAGCAACGAGGAAAGGGAGTGACATATTCAATACCAGAGAAGCATTAGCAAAACAAAAACTAGCTATGCAAACTCCAAACTGGCTTGATACAATTGAGAACTAGAGAAGGGAACTGATTATGAACTACTCTGGAGACATAGCACAACCATTCACTAATACAAAGCCATTACTTCACAACTAGTATAAGACCAACTATGATGATGCATGCTTCAAATCCCAGTACTTGGGAGACCAATGCAGGCAGATTACAGGTTCTTGCCCAGCTTGGGCAACTGAGGAACTTAGTGAGACCTTGTCTCAAAATTGGAGGCAGGGAGGAAGAGGGAGAGGGAGAGGGGAAGAGAGGGAGAAGGGGGGAGGGAAAGGGGGAGGGGGAGAGGGAGAGGGAGACAGGGAGAGGGAGACAGGGAGCGACAGAGGGAGAGAGGGAGAGAAAGAGAGAGAAGGAGAGAGACAGAGAGGGAGACAGGGAGAGAGGGAAAGAGGGAGAGAAAGAGACAGAGAGGGAGAGAGAGGGGAAGAAAAAGAGGGAGA
>PVJA010047685.1:0-14545 GCA_004027025.1 Myocastor coypus | reverse complement strand
AAAAAAAAAAAAAAAAAAAAAAAAAAAAAAAAAAAAAAAAAAAAAAGCTTAATTACAGTGCATGAAATGCAGAGCTAGATTGGTGAGATGAGCTTTAGGAGGCTTAGATTCAATAGCCTCCAACATTAAAAGCTTCACTGTTGGCCCACTGCAATTGCAGAACATTTGACTGTGTATGCATCTGCTTCCTCTTAGTCCAAAGAGAAGAATTTTCTTTCCTTTCCTTTTTTTTTTCCTTTTTCTTTCTTCTTAGCAACATCAATAGAGATGTGGGTCATGCCCACACTCTGTACTCTGTAGAACTATTGTGAGGACAATATGCAATATGTCAACTTTTAAAAAAAAGAAAGGGGAAAAAAGAAAAAAAAAGTAATGTCTATTGAATGTGCTAATGTTTAATTGTTTGATCAATCTTATATACCTATATCTATTAATCTAAACTGATCTGTTGATGAAAATATGTAATATAACTATTGTTAAATTTAAACAATAAAAAATATTAATAAATTTTTTAAAAAGAGAGTAAGAGATTGGGAAAAATACCAAAGGATGGACAGGCTAAAGTTTGGTACATGCTTTTATTTGTAAGTATCTGTGTAAAAATATGTAACTGCTCTTATCACATTCCATAGAGATTTATTAGAATATCGGTGATTGATAGAAAATACTAATTCCAAGTTAAGTCAAAAGTATTTGTTATGGAGAAAAGCAGTGATATTAAGCTAAAGCACCCATATTTTAGAGTATTAGTATCACTAAACTTTTCTTCTGGAGGGCTAAAAATATGTTTACAGACCAAAAATTGGAGAGAAAGAACGGCTACAAGGATAGCCAATATTTTGGCCCTAGCCCTTCAAGGTCAGTGAGGACTCAGGACAGAACAGAACCTGTGCTATAACATCCTGTAACTCAGTGGTTTCCCAAATTCTCTGTTCAAAGAGATTTAGAGCCACAGAGGAAAGGGACTGAAGATACACAGTGTACCTAAGGAGAGTCACTTAGAGAGAAAACATTCTCTGGCGCTTTCACAGAGAGGAAACTGTTCATGCAATAGAAGTGACTCATCCAAACAGCTGATACTGACGACAGTTTTACAAATGAGTATACATGGTTTCAAAGTAAATCCTCAGGGGATTTGACTGATCTTGGGAGATACAAAAACTACATGTTTTGTTACACAGGTCTTGTTTTAACTTGCCCTTAGCCACCCAGCAGAAAAGTTTAAACATGATGCATAAAATGTAAAGGTAGTTTAGTATGCTGAGCTGTAAAAGGCTCAGATCAACAGCTTTCAACATTTCTAGTTTCATCAGTAACCCACTGCAAATATGGAACATTGGACTATGTATATACCTACCTTCTCTTAGATGAAAGAAAAGAAATCTATTGTACCAATAACCATTAGAAAATTTACCATGTCTACATCCTGTGCTCTGTATAACTGCAACGAGGACAACATGCATTGTGTCAATTATTGGGAATGTACTACTAACGTGTTTTGAAACTGTCACATTATAATTTCTCATTAAAAGAAACAAAAAGTTTAAATAAATAAATAAATAATAGGTAAATAAATAAATGAGACATAGATAGGAATTTAGTATTCCATCCTAGTACATCAGCTATGTATGATCAGGCTTCAGGAGCCAATGAGTATTAGTTTTATGCAAATTAGAGGAACCAGAAATATTTTAAATCAGCAACATGATCAAGCATGTAATCCTATAAAATAAAATAAAAAATAAAACTTTTTTAAAGAAGAACTATTTTCCAACTTTTAGCCTGTGAATTTCCTTTTGAGTTAAATGTGTTTCTTGTGTGCAAAATATTGCTGGATTTTGTTTCCTAATCCACTCTGCTAGTCTGTTTCTTTTGATTGGTGAATGGAGGCCATTTTCACTGATGTTTATAACTGATGGCTGTTGGCTTATTTTACTGCTACAGGTTCCATAATTTTCTCTTTTTAATTACTTCCTAGGATGTGTGTTTCCTTTCTGTTGTTCTTGAAGTTGTAACCACTTCTTTCTCTTTCTAGAAAATCTGTCAGTACCCTTTGTAGATTTGATTTGATGTCATGAGTCTCTTTAATTGTCCTTTGCCTTGAAAGGATCTTGCCATTGAATTTGATAGTTTTGCAGGATACATCAATCTGGGTGGGAAGTTATTTTCTTTCAGGATCTGCAATACTTCACTTCAAGCTCTTCTTGATTTGATGGTTGTGTTGGGAAATCTAGCACTATTTTTATGGGCTTTCCATTGTACATGATCTGTTTCCTTCCTCTAATAACTTTTAATATTCTATTCTTTTGCTGAACTTCTGATATATTGATTATTATGTGTCTATGTGTGGATTTATCTTGATTACAGTTTGAGGGAGTTCTGTATGCCTTACATACTGTAGGTTAGGTTATTTTATCATGTTTGGAAAATTTTCCACTAATACTTCTGCAAATAATATTTTTATGTCATTTGTAATGTCTCCTACTGCTTCATTGATGACTATTATTCTTATATTATTCTTCTTTGCATTTTCTTGTAGCTGGAAAATTGTTATTTCCTGGTTCCTTGTTAGTTTTAAGAGATCTTTCCTTTTACATTTATTATCTGCACAGCTGTCTTTAAGGCTGAAAGTCTGCCTTCAGTTTCATTCAAACAGTTTTGCCAGCTTTCAGTGGAGTTCTTAATTTCTTGGATATCTGTTTGAATTTCTTTTATGCATTCTGATTCTTTCCTGCATTGTTCATTCAGTGTTTCCATCATTTTTCTATTCTCCTGTTTTTTCAATCTATGTCTTCTTTAGCTGTGCTGAACAATTCTTTCACATTTGTTGTCATTTCTCTTTTGGACCAATCATTTTTCTTCTATAGCCTCATGGACTTGTGTCTTTACTTTAGTTGCTATCATCTCAGAAAATTCAGTGTGTGACTTTCAAGTTCTTGTATGTCTTTGTCGCCTTTATTTGTTGTAGATGGGCTGGAAGATTGAGAGTGCCTTTTGTTCATGTAGTTTGGCATTTTTGAAGCTCCTAGTAATCACCCAGACTTAGCAATAGTGGGGAAGTGGTAAGGCATGAGTCAGCAAGCTTTATACTACAGTGGAGAGCAGGGTAAGACTCACCAAGACTCTCATTGCTAATGTGGGCAACTGGCTGATATGCAACAAAGCTTCTGTGTACGTGGTGGTGTTGTGTTGGCCGGATTCATCAGGATCCCATGGGCTACCCAGAATCCTCCTAAGTTCTTAAAAGGTTGGGCCAGTGCCAGCACAAGTTCTATGGTTGCTTGCTGAGGGCCAAGGAACACCAGAGTCTTGAAGGCCACCCAGAGTTTTCCTAAGTTCTTAAGTAGATGGACCAGGCACCAGAAAACCTCCATACCTGCACATGCTGTGCCCACAGAATGCAGCTCTCCAGAGTCTGTAGGCCCTTCAGAGTCCTCCTAAGTTCTTAATAGGTTGGAGCTGCATCAACATAAGCTCCATGCCTGTGTGCTGAGGCTAAGGTCAGAACTTACCAGAGGCCCACAGACTGCCCAGAGTCCTCGTGCACATGATGGGCCCACAGATCCCAGCTCTCCAGAGCTCTGCTCATGTATTTAATATAATAAAAAACTGAAAGTTTTAGTCATTGTAGTCCTTGTGACAGGATAGACTTGGTCAACTTTTTTTCACTACAAAAACAGAAGGAACCGAATTCTCCAGTTGCTAATGAAGCCTCAGACTGGAAGAGTTCCTAAACAACTAGAAAGAAAAAAATGAAGAATGGATAAACTGCCTAAAAAACTTTTCTTAATCAGAAAAGATCTTGATGATATTTTCTGGTGCAGTCTTCCTCTGCTTCTGAAGGGGATATTCTGCACAGCCGAGGCCTGTAATCTCTGATGCATGCTGACATCAGTCTCTATTGTCCATGTGCCCTCAAAGTGTTGGGTACTTACTCCTACAGATCCATGTGGGTGTGCTTTATGTGCTACATATCTGGCTAAAGGAGAAAAATGAATAAGGCCAGGGGCTCCTTCCCAAAAGTCAAGATCCTTCTCCAGGGGCAGGAGCAGAGTTTCATTGTTCCACATGAAGTCTTCCAGGTCACATGGACATCACCCTTCTGAGGAGAAGTCACTCTAACTCTTATAAGTCACAGAAGAGTTTGCAAGACACACACACACACACACACACACACACACACACACAATTTACTAAGTACAGATGGCATAACTATTTTTTTCTCTTACATCTAAGCAAAGTGTGTTTTCTGCTGTGAATGTGGAGGAGTTTGACAGCACATATTTTCCCAAGCTGTACTTTTTTAGAGTGTAAGTAAAGGCAACTTACAATAAAGCACATGATGAGCTTCTAGGTTTATGGAAAGCCACCCTGGTTCTTTCACTTTTTTCTTAATGCATGATTTTCCTGGGGATGCAGGAACTGATCACCATAAACTGAGTAGAGTAAAAGAGCAATCTGGAGGCCCAGCAGGATGGCTCAGTGGTCTAAAGCGCCTGCTTAGGAAGGTTTGGGCGGCTGCAGGGACCGCGGTTCTATCCCCCCCCCCCCCCCCCCCCCCCCCCCCCCCCGCACCACAGGCTGAGCCAGCCATAAAAAATAAATAAACAAAAGTTCTGAAACAAGAAAAAAAAAAAAAGGGCAATCTGTTCTGGGCAATTCTGAAGATAAAGATTCTGTAAGAGAGCTATGTACTGGGTAGTGCCCCCTCTCTCTGAAAACTCCTGGGGAGAATCTGAACACAGCTTGCTCTTGGCTACTAGTGACACTGACTGTTCTTGACATTCCTGCCTGGGGTGCGTCATCTCAGCCCCTACCGCCCTTGTCACAGGCTATGCTGGATGTATGTCTCTACCTTCCTCCTTCTGTGAGGGCACTAGTCACACTCTGCTTCAGCATTAACTCATCCTGACTAGTTGCACATGCAGTGACCCACTTCATAAATCCTGTCCCATTCTGAGGTTCTGGGAGGGACATGACTTTTGAGAAGACACAGTCTGACCAATCTTTAGCCCAGTTGTGCCCTGGTGTGGGGGGCTTCTATATCCATCACTTACCCCCTCATGATTGCTCCAGGTCCTTTGGGCCTCTTTGCTTCCCACAGGCATAGGATGATTACTCAGGGGATTCCATAGACTGTGTGTTTCCCTCTTTTTGATGGGCTTCTTTTTGTCCCTTTCCAAGAAGCCTGGCATCCGGGGTGGCTGGAATTTCTATTCTCCTTCCTGGCCTATTCTGGTTTCCTCAGACACACCCACTACCTTCAAACTTTCTATCAACATCTCCTACTCCACGTTGTCATCCAGGCCTAGGTTCATGTGTTGTGTCACACTTGCTTATGTTTTTTCTTCTTAACTTGAACTTACTCTTGAAATCTGAAGCAAGCCCACATGCAGAGCTCTACTCCCTTTCATTATAACACTGTGCTTCTACTTCTATTATATGTATTTTTTTTTTCTGTGTTTCAGTACAGGGTCTACAGGGTCTCACTACATAAATCAAGCTCATAGTGATTTTCCTGTTTTCAGCTGCCCAAGCACTGGGATTGCAGGTGTGCACCATGCCCAGTCTCAGTGGCCATCTCAGGGCACCCCATGGATGGGGCCCAGATGGTACAGCACACCAAGAATTGAGCCCCGACCACTGTGCTCTTCCTAACCAGGCACTTTAGCCTGCTGAGATAGCCAGCCCTCTACTTCTTATCTAAGGGGTAGCATCTGCTCTTGACTCCTGAAAGAGCTGCCAGGTATGAGACCAAACAGTGATCACCTGGGACGTAATCACTATCATGCTTCCAGATTTTTTCTAAGAGTCCTCATACACAGGAAACTGATGCTTTCAGAAATCCCATCTCTAGAAGACTAAAATACCAAAATGTAGAGATAAAACACAGAAATGGAGGTATTTTCCTTAGGAAAAATGTTTTACTACTGAAATAGTTTATGGTTGTTTCACTTTAAAGAAGTTCGTATTGTGTTTCCTGTTGTAAAATGACTGCAATACTCAAGAAAGCAATGTGACAAATCTGCTTAATTAAGGTGTTATTCGCTGTGGCTGACTTAAGTAGAGAAATGCATTTATCGATCAGGTGTTTCACCTATGGCTATACCACCCTGAAGCTGCTTGATCTTGTCTCATTGGGTATCTCATAAAATTACCTGGAAGACCAGGAAAGCAGTTTTCCAACATGAGACAAACGGTTATGAGCCAATGACACCACAGACTCTGTCCAGGCCAGCCACCATGCTAACACCAGGCACCCCCTCCACTCACACCAGACACCAGTGGCTCTAGTCAGGGTTACAAGAAAAAACAAAGGAAGAGAAGCAGCTCACTGCCTTGAAGCACGTGTCTGACACCTCAGCTTGTTCTCTGTTACAAACTGTTACTGTTACTGTTACCGTTACTGTTACTGTTACTGTTACTGTTGTTACAAAGCAACCTGACATCCAGAGCTAAGCCCTCTTGCTCTTTTTGTGGAACGCAGCCCCACAGCACAGCTATCCCATGTACCGCATGGCAGGTCCAGCACCCTTCCTCTTCATGAGCATGGCACTGCTACTTCTCTGTCCAGTGCAGCTTTACCTTTACTCTAGTCCACTCTCCATAGAAGAAGCAGTGAACTATGAAGTTAAGGGACTGTCCCTGCCTTCCTATAGCAGTAAAAGTGGTCTAGCACTGTGTCTAGTACAGACCTTCCCTTCATTCTTCCTGGGTTCGTTCAGTCAAAGCCCGACGCCTCTAAGATCTTCTGATTGCTTTCTCCCAGAAGCCCTGTGGTTTTCTATCATTGACATATACCCTCCCCACAAAAGCTGTTCTGCTGTAGATGAGTTATTTGATGTCGTTGACTAAGGATGTTGAGAATAGTCATAGCGGGCTCCTCCTATGACAGCCGCCATCCTTACAACTGTTCCAAAGGGAAGTCTTCCATCTCTATTCCATTTGGTACAAATTCAAAGGATCAGGTAATTGACTGATACCCACAGGAGTTGGGGAAATGAGTAAGGTTGCTTTTCAAAGCACCGAAGAGCGGGGAGAGAAGGGGAAGAAGGGAGGGAGGAAGGAAGGGAGGAAGAGAGGGAAGGATGGAGAGAGGAAAGGAAGAGAAGAGAGGAAGAGCACCACAGGAAAAGGGCAAGACAGGAAAATGCTTTCAAGCCGGGCGTGGTGGTGCACGCCTGTAATCCCAGCACTTGGGAGGCTGAGGCAGGAGAATTGGTGTGAGTTCAAGACCAGCCTGGGCTACAAAAGTGAGCTGAAGGCCAGCCTGAGCTGCATAGCAAGACCCTGTCTCAAAAAGACAAAAAAAAAAAAAAAAAAAAATGCTTTCAAGTTCACCTCCTCTAGCCTTGGTGGCAGTGTTGACTAGAAAGTGATGTGTCTTTCCTAGGAACTAACTGGCTGTTTTATGCTTCCTTTTAGACAGCTCAGACCAGAAAATTATAAATAAATGTGGGTTAAAGTACAGCCTTACAATTGGTGGCAACTTCCCCGGGTTGATCTCCATGTGTCTGCTTCCTTACCCGGTCCCATTTCCTCGTGGTCATCATTTTCACACCTCTGTTTAGGGAGCAGCAGGAGGATGTGACCATGAGATCCTCATGCTTCCCTTCCTCTTTCATAGGGAGGAGTCCCAGGGCCACACCAGGCTAGATGCAGCAGAGTGTGCTTGCTGAGAGATCTAGGTGTGACACAGTACATATCAAAGCAGCAGTAAAGTGTCCTAGCTACAACTCATTCCCCCACCCCTCTGCTGTTCACTTGTGTGAGCCCAGAAAGACAGGATGAAGAGCGAAAGCTCCATTCTGTCCGCTGGGATCAGCCTTGAGACCCAGGGCTTGAAAGTTCACACTGCAGAGCTGAAGCACCGATCCCAAAATATTAGACGCTATCTCAGTTATGTTATGCAGATTACTCTTTCTGCATGTCCTCTCCCTGCATGTTGCAGAGGTGATTTCAGACCTTCTACCTAGCCAGCTCATGGCACTCACCTACTTCCCGCCATTCTCACAGTCACTCATCCTCAAACTGCTCTCCTCTTCATGAATGAATGAAATCCAGATTCAGTCCTGGGTTGAGGCCTCTGTTCTGGACAACCATCATCATGGCTGGATTTAGGAACCCCTTGGCTTCCCATGATGATAAATATATCTTGGTGTCTTTGTACCATGGGTTATACTGGAAGTGGTGAATTAGAATTAACTTACTACAATTTCAGTAACTTTGCAGTGGAATTAGAAGAGCAAATTTCTTGAGCCGCATGGAAGATGGGAAAGGGCTCTATGTAAGACTAAAGTTAGCTAGAGAGGACACAACAAGGAGCTCTGTCAAAAATTCAGCGTTATAACCATTGTTAAATTTAAATAATAATAATAATAAATAAATAAATAAATATGCAGGGTTAGATAGCTTCACTCCAACCTAGACTGTCTGAGAGGAGTTTTCTAGCAGAAAGTACACACAGTGACCCATTTTTATTGTGATTTAGAGTGATCCTACTAATTAAAAAAAAAAAAAAAAAAAAAAAAAAAAAAAAAAAAAAAAAAAAAAAAAAAAAAAAAAAAAAAAAAAAAAAAAAAAAAAAAAAAAAAAAAAAAAAAAAAAAAAAAAAAAAAAAAAAAAAAAAAAAAAAAAAAAAAAAAAACCAACAAAGACTATCTTAAAATGTAATCAATGTTAAGGAAGATAGATTATAAGCTTGACAATTGATATTACTACCAAATCAGTAGCAAAAACATGAAATAAAAACAGTGGTAGAGTTAAAAAAAAAAAATTTGAGGGTAAAAAAAATCTTAAGTCTATATAACCTTTTCAGAGAAACAGGAATGGTTAAAAGAGTCAGCGAGAAATAGGAATGGTTAAAAAAGTCAGCTTTTGCTTCACTATGTATTTCTTTCTCTCTTTTCTTTCTTTCTTAAGGGTATTCCAATTCCTACTGTTTGCCCTATAATAGGCTTCTTAACACAACAACAAAGAACAAAGGCCTGCCTGGGATTAGGTCCTTAATTTGAAATCTGATTTTACGTTGTATCAATAAAAGGCAGGAATAAAACAGGACATAAAAAGATGGAAGTTGGTTAACATTAAGTGAGAAGTTAGGTCTTATGGGGCCTCTGAAGCAACTTTGTAAAATGTCCATTGGGATGGTTTGCTCAGAATGGAATGGACAGGGTTCGCCTCCATTCCCCATCACACACCAGCCGGGACCACTCTACAGCCTCTGAAGGGCTCGTAGCAGCACCCAACTGGTCTGCCCTGGTTGACTGGGAGTGGAAGGCACCTGCTGACTCCAAGGAGCTGGAATGTCTCTTTTTCTATTTTTTTTTTTTTTAATTTTAGGGGAGGGTCTACAGGATGTTCAGGGTCTCACTACTAGATCAGACTCACAGTGATCCACCTATTTGCAGCCTCCCAAGAGCTGGGATTACAGGCATGAGCCTCCATGCCCAGTCTCAGTTGCTGTCTCAGAGTGCCCTGGGGGCAGAGCTGGCACTGCAGGCCTAGGGATTTAACCCTCCCCTACGCCTGCTTGCAGTTGCCTTAATCTGTGGAGTTATTTGGCCTGGAATGTCTCAAAGACAGGATATTTTGCCAACTTGAGCAGAGATGGGCCTAACAGGGAAAAATAGAAAGCTCGCTAGGGAACAACCAGGTAAAAGTTCATTATTCAGCCCAAGGGTCACCATGCCTGCTTGCCTACCTTGCTACCAAAAGCAAACACCTGCACTCAGCAGAACACTGTGGCTTTGTTGTCCCTCAGTGAATCTGAGAATTTGAGTCAAGTCAGGCTCAATTTCGGTGTCCTCTGACTCTCTGCAAAGATACTATCTCTCACATCTTCATTCATCCCTCTGAAAGGGTTTGTTAGGCAAAATCTCTAAAGTAGCTTTATAAAATACCCATTGAGATAGTTTGTCCAGAGCTTGGACTCTATAGCATTTACTGCCAGTGCCCTTCACATTCTAGCTAAGGACCTCGACTGCCTGCACCCCCAGGGTTTGCACAACCAGCAGGCAAGAGATGCAGTTCAGTGAGAATATCCTAGGTTCAATTCCCAGTATAGGAGGAGGAAGAGAAAGAGGAGGGGGAAGTGGGGGGGGGGGAACAGGGAGGAGAAATAGAAGGATAAAAGGAAGGAGAAGGGGAGAAGAAAGGGAAGAGGAATGATATTCTAAAAGTGGGGAATGATACAATAAGTTATTGCACAGATTTGAAGGGAAAAAATGAACGGCACGAGGCAGTGAGGCAGTGTTCACACTATGCAGTGACTATCTGATACAGTGTTACACGATGTTGCCAGTAACAGCCAGATACACGTATCTACTCTCACAGTCTCTCCTTGTTGCTTATTAAACCTTAGCTCTTTTAGAGATGGCAACACACTCAATTAAAAGACACCTGGTACTATCATCCCTGGAGGCTGCCTGCAGGGAGGAGGCTTTGCCCCTCAGGACAGAACATTCATCCTGCAGCAGGGAGAACAGCCAGATGACTGTCTGTGTGAGAAGGGACTCAGAAAGAGCCTGGGTCCTGAGGGACTTCAAGCAGCCATGGGAGCCCCAGCTGCCAGTTTCCAGGCTGTTCTTATTATGTACTTTTTCTTGTTAATTCACTATAAGAGAGTTTTGTTACATAGTGTCAAGTGAAATATTAAGTATTACACAGGCATATGTGTGCACACACACAATATACACATACACAGTCAGAGATAGAGATAGAGATAGAGATAGAGATAGAGATAGAGATAGAGATAGAGATATATAGATTTTTTTTTCTTTTTTAAACCAGGGATGGAACACAGGACCTTACACTTGCCACACAGGCACTTGTGCCCCTGAGCTACCTCCCCAGCCCCTAAGCTATATGTTTTGCACCTTTTTAAAAAGGAAGTTTTATTGATGTATGTGTCATAAAGTTCATCTATTTCAAGTCATAATTCAGTGAATGTAAGTTTACAGTATCTATAGATTGTTTTTCTTTTTTAATTTCACTTATATATCATTCATAAATGGCATACATAGATCTAATTTATCATATTAAACAGACGCACAGTGTCTGTAAGAATTAGTGCTGTTATAAAATATATTAACTCTTTTCTGCGCTCTTCTTGGGGCTCATGGTGGTTTGGGCATGCGTCCCTGGACCTGTTTCCCTCTAGTAACAATGATGTTATGTTGATTTCCGTGGAAAGTCCTGATTTGACAACTCCAGTTACATCAAATTGAACAGACCTTCAAACAATTACATCAACAAATTCCAGCAAGTCACCTAATAATATAGATGAAGTTATAGCTCCAGAGAAGAAAGATGATTTTGTTATTGATTTGACAAAAAAAGGCCTGTCCAAGTTCAATACAGAAAGTCCAGTATTTACCTTGGAGTCACTTTCCAAAAAACCCTGGTAACAGAAGATGCACTCAAGGATTTGGATTCCTTGAGCACCTGCCACCTCTCCCAGAACCATCACCACCACTGTCTGGACTGGTTTACACAATTGGAAACACACTCCCTCCCCAGAAGCCTGAACTAAAAGTGAAGTGCGTGCTAAGACCCATGGGTATTGCCCTAACCTGGAACATCACCAAGATGGCCCCAGGGGTGTGCCTATAGAAAGCCACCACCTCTTCCTATGCCGCAAGGAGAGGAATAACAAGTTGATTTGTTAAAAAACAGTAGGAGAAATTAAAGCTTTACCACTCCCAGTGGCCTGTATTTTATCAGAGTTTTATGCTTCCAATAGATACTATTTTGCTGTCCAGTCCAAAGACATTTTTGGGCATTATGGACCATTTTGTAATATAAAATCAGTTCCTGGTTTTTGTGATAACTGACTTAAAAGTCTTTAGTAACCATGTGTTGTGTTTGAAGTGTTCTGTTTTTCATATTTGAGTTGTTCACAATGTTTGCCATTTCACAGGGTCTGATGGTGAGCCCTTCTATGGGGTTAGTCCTGTGCTTTTTACTGTAATTAGCTTGTAGTTTCATCGATTTCTGACTTACATGGGCTTCCAATGTTTGTGTTCTCACACATACTGTCATGGACCTGTGCTGCTAAGATGTTGACAGATACAACCTTGTTGGGATACAAGCAGCAACTGTTTGCTCTGTCAGCAGTCAGCTTGGTGACCTGCTTGTGGTCAGTATAGCTGCAAGAAAAGTTGGCCCCTAATAAGTCTTCGCATTTTGTTAGAATTCTAGGTGGACTACAGATCTATGTGCCCCCCTTTATTTATTTTATTTTTGTGTAGTTTCATTTATGTCAATTTGGGAAGGTAGTCTAAACTTTTTGCTTAAGACTTTGTGTGCTTATATGTAAAATGTGTTATGCATCGTATGCTATGTACACAAAAGCAGACACTATCATAGACACACTGTTCAATCTGCTATTTATTTAACTTGGAGTTATCTGCATTAGATATCTGCTGATTCTCTAAATGCTGTCTTTTGCAACTGCCTTGGCTGTCATCAGGGACTCAGTGTAATACTGCAGGGTTGCAATAGACTAGTGGTGCAGACTTCTCCTTGGGGGAGACCAAGATAAAGGACAAGCAACCCAGAAAACACGCTTGAGAGGTGTGAAGGCCTAAGGGAGACAGACCGTGGAGGGTAATAGCTGGAATTTTATGAAAATTAATAAATCACATTGTTTGAAAAAATAAAAATACTTTGGTGTCACTTTTAAGAACTTCGTAGGGAGCTGTTTTTCATCCTTTCATTGGTCCAGGAAATTTATATTTGTAATCCCATGGATAAATTATTGGAATCCCATTAAGTTAATTCCAATCTACCACTTTTGGTGCAACCCGCAGCAAACTAAACACAACTAAGGCATAGTTGTATTTATGGGGAGCTAAGGGGTCCTAAGTCCAGTCATGGTGATGGCTATCAGAGCAAAGGCCTTGACCTGGGGCCAAAATCGGGTTTTATTCAGTCATGCAGGAGGAGTAGCTTGAGGATGAATGACTGAGAATGGCAGGAAGTGGATGAACGCTGTGAGCTGGGCTAGGTAGGAGGCCGGGATTTACCTCTGTCATATGCGGACAGAAGGATATGCAGAAGAAGTGACTGGCATTTTACTATTGAGATAGTATCTAACATATTGGGAGCTTCAGCTCTGATGTGTAATTTTCAAGTCTCTGGAAGTCATAGCCTCTATCTTGAGTCTCAATCCCAGCATACAGTGTGGAGCCCTGGCACTTACTGCTATCTTGACCTGGCTCTTATGAAGAGTAGCAGGTGTGGGCTACTGGGGAAACATACATGTTGCCTTCAGAGACTACCACCAGCACCTCAGTTAGACCAATATGCATTGCTTAAGGCCAGCTGAAGGGATAAAGAAAAGTCCTAGCCAGCTCTGTACCTAGTAATACATGGAAATAGTGTCAGGCACAGCTACAAGGGAGACAACTGCTCTTCTTTCAGAAGGACAGCTGCCCAGGTGGTCCTCCATAGAACTTCACTTTGTTTCAGCTCACAAAGATATTTTTGGTAAATATTTTATATTTTAATCTTATTCATATGAACTATCAAGTCTACATTGGGACATAATTCCCTTGCTCTTTAGGGTTGGGTATGGCTACCTAATAAAATGAAATGAAATGTGACCATGATAGGGGAAGCTTCACGGGGTCAGTGTCTTCCACCTAGCACTTTCGGTCTTTCCTTCCGCTATGGCAACTGGCTGAGTCATAGGCAGCGACAGCTACAAACCCTCCCTGATGAGGTTGAGCAGGTTCTGTTCAACCACTGAGCTGGTTCTGACATCACATGTTTGCAAATGTCTCATTTCTTCCTCCTCCTCCTTAGGAAAAGTGTATCATTCAGTTGTGATGGTTGGGAGTGATTTATCACTGGGCACACTGGCTTCCACGTGGTCCATATTTATATTCTGTCTCACAAATACTGACAGGGTAGTTGGTCCCAGTTGGCTCAAATCTCATCAACCAAACAGTTCTTGAATTTTATGCTGTTTGAAGTAATGGCTCCCTTTAAGCCATCAGTTATTAAATCATCGTGAAACTACTCTTACACAACCAGAGGACACATTTATATTAAACCTAGGAGAGCAACAATGCAGCTCGTACTGTACTCATGGGCTTCAGGCAGAGCTAGAGGCCTGGCCTGGACAGGCTGAGGGAAACTGAAGACTCTCTTGGGCAGACACTGTCATATTCTGCTGAGGAAATCTAGAGAGTGAGGGGAAACAGCCATTTCTGTGGCACATTCTTCACCATCATCCTGGCATTTTCATTGTCAGATTTCCACAAAATGGAATTCTAGGACTGGCGAGATAGCTCAGTGAACTAAGCACCTGCTCAGGCACGCTCAGGGACTGGGGTTCGATCCCTGCTGCCATATGCCATGGCGGTCCTACCCCTGGACACGCTGAGCTGGTCACTAAGACTGTGTATGGTGCTGCAGGTCTGTAATCCCAGCGCTTGAGGGGTTGAGAATAGGAGGATCACTACAAGTTTGAGCTGTGTAGTGAGATCTTGTACCGAATCCACAAAATTAAAAAAAAAAAAAAAAAAAAAAAAAAAAC
>PVJA010047684.1:0-14539 GCA_004027025.1 Myocastor coypus | reverse complement strand
TTTCGAAGAACCAGCTTTTGGATTTATTAATTCTTTGTATTGTTTTCTTTGTCTCAATTGAATTGATTTCTGCTCTAATCTTTATAATTTCCTCCCGCCTTCGGGCTTTGGATTTCGTTTGTTCTTCCGCTTCTAGTCAGTTTAAGTGTTGTGTAAGATTGTTTATTTGTTCCCGTTCTGTTTTCTTAATGTGTGAGTTGAGAGGTATGAATTTCCCTCTGAGAACTGCTTTCATTGCATCCCACAAATTCCGGTAGGTTGTGTTTGAATTTTCATTAAATTGTAGATACTGTTTTATTTCTTCTTTAATTTCATCTGTGACCCATTGGTTATCTTCTCATAACATACCCATAACTACACATGGCTCACACTAAAACATTCTTCACGACAATATTTCTAATTGTTAAGAAAGGTAAACATTCATCCATCAATCAGAACTAAGAATGCACATGCATTATGTAGCTGATAAATGAATTAAACAAAATTGTATGTGTAAGCCAGGTGTGGTGGCGCATGCCTGTAATGCCAGCACTTAGGAGGCTGAGGCAGGAGGATTGGTGTGAGTTTAAGACCAGCCTGGACTACAAAGGTGAGCTCAAGGCCAGCCTGAACTGCATAGCAAGACCCTGTCTCAAAAAAAAAAAAAAAAAAAAAAAATGTGTGGCCACAAAATGTATGATGTCTAAGATGTAAACCAAAAGCTGTAAAGGACATGCTTAGCAGGAGGGCTAAAGAATTTTAAATATTTGTTTCAATTTGCTGCCATAAATACTCCACTCCCTTCAAACACACTTATATCATTGTTGTTGCCACTTTTTCAACAGTTTTTGAAGTCCTCTTTCATTTAACTTTAAAAAAAATTCAGAAAAGTAGATTCATGAACACCTGATGCTGTGTCCTCATCCATCTGACTGGATCGGATATGGTGTGACTTTTGGCTCTTCCTCAAGAATCAAAATGACCATTAAAGACACATGTTTTGGATTCAGAACATTGAGAGAGACAGGACAAAACAATAAAGACACAAAAGAGGACTTCCAGAGCTGCTTCAGAAATGGGCAAGAATGATGGGATGAGTGTGTTTGAAAGGATGATAAATATTTTGAGGGGATTAATGGCAATGTCTTTTGCTGCAATAAGTTTTTAAAACTTACTCATTTTTCGTATTTTTCAACCACATCTCTTATGCCTCTAAATACCATTCAAATACTGCAAGTTTAATTTGTTCCCAAGTTATTCAATCATGAAGTCAGAATGCAGTCTGCCTAATACAATACTAACAGGCTGGATAAAGATGGATTGTGAGGGTGGCACAGATTCATTTTTGCAATCTGAAGGCCTCATTGCTGCCTTATGGCATTTCTGAATAAGGACTGCCTCTCAGACGGCACTGTGTTGATATTCTAGGGGGATGAGCCAAACAGGCAAACACACTCCATGTGCCCCAAGTCCTAAGCCTTGGCCACTGCTCACGTCAAGCAAGGGTAATTCTTTAGTTCACACTAGCTCTCAAAGATTTCATTTACTCTTCACTCTAAAAATCTACTTCACAGCTATGTAACCATGTTCTGTGACCCTTTCTGTCCTCTTTGCCATTAGAAGTCTCTGCTTTGGCTGGCAGAAGGCTGTCCACCCAGGCTACTTTCTAAATCTTTCTGCACCATGGCTCCAGAAGTGATCACATCAGCCTGCAAGCTATACCAGAGGTCATGCTCTTAAAAAGAAGCTGTTCTTGTTTTTCCCTCTCCAGCCTGTAATTTGAATCTGATAACAAAGAGAAACCTTCATTAGCTTTCCATCACTTTCCTGGCAATGGAAAACATAACTGGAAGAGGCCATTACAGATCAATGATACACTCATTTATTCTTACTACAGTAAGCATATTTTCATTCTCACTTCAATAACCAAAATGAAAAGAACACAGAAATTTGGATTGATCAGATCTTCCTTTTGTTTTGGTACTTGCTCAGCACACTACCTGAACGAGTTACCCGTATCTGCTGTGTAAATGCAGCAGGTCCTCAGTGTTCACAGTGGCTCTGTCCTACCAGCTTACCATAGACGTTCATCAGTGCGCTGCATGTTGGGGCTCTTAGGGCAGTACAGGGCTGGTTTCATTGGTGTCTCTCTCTGTCACATACTCAGGAGGACCATTCAATGCAAATATTTGTTCTAAGTGCATTTCTCTTTAAAAACAAGCTATTCAGTATTTACTGCTCATTGTTAATACTGGACTTGAGGACAGCAGCCCTGTAACTGAAGCTAGAACCCTTGCTGATGCATCTCTAGAAGGCATACCACACCTTCCTGTGTTTGGGACTATTAACTAGTCAGCATGGCCCTTGAGGGCTACATCACCAGGGAACTCCCCAACCAGAAGCATAAACAAGCAAAATCTGTAACACTGATAAGCCAGAGAAGGATACCATTTAACAGGTTGAGAGATGAATCAACACGGGAGCAGGGTACTGCATCCTCTGCTGGGCACACACACCCTGGGCGGCACATTTCTCATGTGCACAAATGACCACAAAAGGGCACGAAGTGTGGACTCTGAGGATACACACTGCCACTGGGAGGCAGGAGACTGGCAAGTAAGGGAATGCTGAACAGTGATAGACTAGACCTGTTGTCTCCCACTGTCTAAAACACAGGGCATAAACCAGATAAACTGATCGGCCAAATAAATAGCTCAGCAGATTAAAGTGTCTGTAAGCAGGTGCTGGGGTTCAATTCCCAGGCCTGCCCCTGGAGTGCACTGAGATGGCAATTAAGAATGGTTGTAGTGAATTGGGAGGCTATAAACAGGCAGATCGCTATGAGTCAATCTAGTAGTGATGCCCTGAACACCCTTCAGAACCTTCCTTAAAAAAAAAAAAAAAAAAAAAAAAAAAAAAAGTCAACTTACTTCATGCTTAAAATTCAGAATAATTGCTCCTGCTTGGCTTCCGGTCCCGAATCTGTCTGGCCCGTGCACCTGACAGGTAAGGACCCTTGGCGGGCCTCCCTCTTTTTTTCCGGCTCCTCTTGCTCAACTTCCAGTCCTGAACCCATCTGGACCACGTGCCCACCAGGTAGAGATCCTTGGTCTGCCTCCCCCTTTTTGTTTCAACTCCTCCTGCCCGAGCACCAGTACCGAACCCATCTGGCATCTCCTCTGGCAACCCATCTGGCCTGCGAGCCTACCAGGACACCTCCACTCCAGAGCTCCAACCCACTGACAGTCCCAACCCACGGGGCCTCACAGCAGCCAGTAGCCCAAGCTTAAACACACAGCCAGGCATTTCTGGAAGGGAAACAACTTGGAGGATCTAGACCAAACTCCCATAGATGCTAACGGCATAACTTCACCAAAGTGCAGAGATCGCTTCCATACAAAATGATAATGACAAGGAGTAAGATGCAATCTCAGGGTCTGAGCCCACCCAAATCAAACACAGGAGACACTACCATGGAAGAAAATGAGAATCATGCAGATGAAACCTCTGAATCAGTAGCATCTGAGGTAGACAGACAAGTGCAGAAATGTATAAAGCAACTCAGATCAGAGATAACATCTGAAGTAAAAAAAGAAATGCATGAAGTGGAAAAAATAACTAGAGAAATGTATAGCAGAAACCAGAGCAGAAATAATATCTGAAATTAAGAAAGACATATCTAAATTAATAGCATCCCAGGTAGGGGAACAACTACAGAAAGGTAGAGAGGAGAACAGAACGGAAATATTCTCTGAGCTAGAAGGAGAAAGGATAACTATAATGAGAGACTTCAATACTATCAAAGAAGACATTGATAAAAAACTAGAGGAGAACAGAAAAATGATGGATTCCCTGAGGGAATAATATAGGAAAGAAATACACCACATGAAATAGTTTCAAAGAGATATACAAGAAAATAAAATCTCAATCACAAGTTGGCAAAACCGTACGAACGAAAGTGAAGACAGAGTTTCAGATCTTTTGTTTATTTATTTATTTATTTTTATGGCTGGCTCAGCCTGCCCTGAGAGCAGAGCTGGTGCAGCATGTGGTGCCTGGGGATTGAACCGCGGTCCCTGCAGCCACCTAAGCTTTCCTAAGCAGGTGCTTTAGACCACTGAGCCATCCTGCTGGGCCAGGAGTTTCAGATCTTGAAGACACAGTCACAGCCAGCAAAATAGTAACAAAGGATATCTTAAAAACAACCAGGATGCAGAAATCAATTCAATTCAGACAAAGAAAACAATACAAAAAATTAATGAATCCAAAACCTGGTTCTTTGAGAGATTAAATAACATTGATAAGCCCCTAGCTAACCTCAGCATAAAGAGGAAAGGACTCAAATTCAAGCAATAAGGAATGAAAATGGTGAAATTACTACAGACCCAGCAGAGATACAGAGGATCATAAATAGCTACTTTGAGAATCTTTACTCTCACAGAACTGAAGACACAGATGAAATGGACGGATTCCTAGAAAAGTAAAAATTACCAAAACTGAATCAAGAAGATATCAGAACTCTCAGTAACCCAAATACAGCCAATGAAATACAAAATGAAATAGAAAGCCTACTGACAAAGAAAAAAGTCTGGGACCTGATGGGTTTCACTACTGAATTCTACAAGAAATTTAAAAAAGACATAACCCCAATACTCCTCAAATTCTTCAAAGAAATTGAAAAGGAAGCAATCCTTGCAAAATCAAGTATTACACTAATATCAAAATGAGAGAGAAGGGCCCAGCGGGGATGGCTCAGTGGTCTAAGGTGCCTGCTTAGGAAAGCTTGGGTGGCTGCAGGGACCACAGTTCGATCCCCGGCACCACATGCTCTGCCAGCCCTGCCCTCAGGGCAGGCTGAGTTGGCCATAAAAATAAATAAACAAACAAACAAAAGTTCTGAAACAAGAAAAAAAAAAGAGAGATGTAACTAAAAAAGAAAACTACAGACCAATTTCATGAACATACATGCAAAAATTCTCAGTAAAATGCTCACCACTAGAATACAACAAATCATCAAGAAGATTATACACCACGACCAGGTAGGATTCATGCCAGGGATACAAGGATCGTTCAATATACCCAAATCTATAAGTGCAATACACTATATCAATAGAGCCAAGACCAAAAATCACATGATCGTCTCAATTGATGCCGAAAAGGCCTTTGATGAAGGCCAACACTCATTCATGTTGAAAGTCCTACAGAAAATTAGAATAAAGGGCCTCTCTGTCAACCTGATAAAAGCCATCTACAACAATCCAACAGCTAGCATAATTTTAAATGGGGAAAAACTGAAGACTTTTACTCTCAAATCTGGTACAAGATAAGGATGTCCTCTATCGCCACTCCTATTCAATATAGTTCTGGAATCATTAGTTACAGCCATTAGACAAGAAAGATAAATAAAATGAATAAGAATATGTAAAGAAAAAGTAAAACTATCACTATTTGCAGATGACATGATAATCTACTTGGAAAACCCAAAGAATTCCACCAAGAAGCTACTGGAATTAATACACAAATTCAGTAGCATAGCAGGCTACAAAGTCAACACACAAAAGTCAATAGCATTCCTCTACACAGACAACAAACACACTGAGACATTAAAGAAGCAGTACCTTTTATGACAGCACCGAAGAAAATGAAAGAAGAAAATCAAAGTACTTTGATAAAAGAGATCCTAGAAGATTTCAGAAAATGGAAAGATATTCCCTGCTCCTGGATAGGAAGAACCAACATTGTGAACATAGTCATACTCCCTAAATTGTTATACAGATTTAATGCAATTCCTATCAAAATACCATCAACATACTTCACAGAGTTGGAGAAATCACTTCTAAAACTTATTTGGAACCAAAAAAGACCCAGAATTACAAAGACAATTCTGGGCAACAAAGGTAAGGCAGGAGGCATTGTAGTTCCAGACCTAAAGTTAGACTATAAAGCTACAGTAATAAAATCAGCATGGTACTGAAAAAAAAAAAAAAAAAAAAAAAAAAAAAAAAAAAAAAAAAAAAAAAAAAAAAAAAAAAAAAAAAAAAAAAAAAAAAAAAAAAGACCTGAGGATCAGTGGAATAGATCAGAAGATGCAGAAGCAGATACAAACACACTCATCCACCTTATCTTTGACAAAGGGCCAAACACACTTACTGGAAGAAAGATAGACTCTTTAAACAATGTTGCTGGAAAAATTGGCTCTCTACTTGCCGAAAACTAAAGCTTTACCCTAATCTATCACCATGCACTAAACAAAAGTCAAAACAGATTAAAAATATAAATATTAAAAGAGAAACATTAAAACTCCTGGAAGAGAAAGTGGGAGAAAATCTTGAAGACACTGGGGTAGAGAAAAATTCATGGACAAAAATCAAAATGGCCGTTCAACACGAAAGCATCAACAAATGGGACCTCCTCCAGCTAAGAAGTTTTTGCATGTCAAAAGAAATTATCAACAGAGTGAAAAGACAACCTGCAAATTTCAAAAAGATTTTAACTAATTAAGAACTCAGACAAAGGTCATATATCTAGAATGTATAAAGAACTAAAAACCATTAGGGTCCCCAAATTCAAAGACCCAATCCAAAAATGGCCATCTGAGATGAACACACATTTCTCAGAGAAAGAAATTCAGCAAGCCTATAAATACATAAAGAAACGCTCCACATCACTAACCATTCGTGAAATTCAAATTGAAACAACACTTAAGACACCATCTCACCCCAGAAAGAATGGCTATCATAAAGAAATCAACCAGGGGGGCCAGCAGGATGGCTCAGTGGTCTAAAGCGCCTGCTTAGGAAAGCTTAGGCGGCCCCAGGGATGGTGGTTCGATCCCCAGCACCACATGCTGCGCCAGCCCTGCCCTCGGGGTGGGCTGAGCCGCCCATAAAAATAAATAAATAAACAAACAAAAGTTCTGAGACAAGAAAAACAAAATTAAAAAAAAAAAAAAAGAAAGAAATCAACCAGCAATAAATGCTGGAGAGGCTGTGGGGAAAAAGAAACCCTTCTCCACTGCTGGTGGGAATGCAGATTGGTGCAACCATTATGGAGAGTGGTGTGGAGGCTCCTTAAAAAACTAGAACTGGAAATCCTGTTCAATCCAGCTATCCTCCTACTGGGAATTTTCCCAAAAGAACTGAAAACATCACACCATAGCGATATCTGTGCACCTATGTTTATAGCAGCCCAATTTGTAATAGACAAATCTTGTTTTTTTTTTGTCTTTTTGAGACAGGGTCTCACTATGCAGTTCAGGCTGGCCTTCAGCTCACTTTTGTAGCCCAGGCTGGTCTCAAACTCACAGTGATCCTCCTGCCTCAGCCTCCCCAGTGCTGGAATTACAGGCGTGCGCCACCACGCCCAGCTATAGCCAAATCTTGGAAACAACCAAAATGCCTATTGTTTGAAGAATGGTTATAAAAGATGTGGTATTTTTATACAATGGAATATTACTCAGCTATAAACAACGATAAACTGGAAGACTTTATATATAAATAGATGTATATTAAGCATATACTCATAAGTGAAATAAACCAGACCTACATTTGTAAATACCATATAGTCTCCCTAGTATAAGAAATCTAAAGAAGAAATAAAAATGGAAAGGCATAACACAGCTGAATGGAAATCAAAGATTTCTGAAGCAACACTAAAACTACACTTGGAATGCGTATCATTCAGGACTTCCAGTTGTTTGCTGCTTCTATTGTAAACTCAGTCACTGCTATACTCTTCCTTAAGTAAATGATTTATTAACAAAAAGATTTTTTTTAAAGTGTATTAATTGAGAATAAGAGAGTAGGCAAAATACCATAGTCTTGACAGGGTACAATTTTGTACATTCTTACATTTCTAAATGTCTCTGTGTAAATGAGTAACTCTTTTATCACAATCTGTAGAGATTTATTAGAATATCAATGATTGAAGGAAAATACCAATGTCAAGCTAAGTCTAAGCTGTGTGATATTTAGAAAGGCAGTGAGGTTGAGCTCAATTACCTATGTCATGAAGTAATTGTATCGTGAAGCTTTTCTGCTGGAGGGTTGAAAATATAAGTTAACAGACCAAAAATTGTAGAAAAAGAAGGGCTACGAGGATAGCCATCATTTTGGCTCTAGCCCCTCAAGGTCAGTGAGGACTCAGGACATAAGAGAACCTGTGCTGTAATATCCTATAACTCAGGGGTTTCCCAAATTTTCTGGTCAAGGAGATTATGCGACCTCAGAGGAAAGGGATAAGTGAAGTATAGTGTGCCTAGGGAGAGTCACTTGGGGAGAAAACGTTCTCTCAGGCTTTCACAGAGAGCAAACTGGTCAAGCATTGGCCGTGACTCATCTGGATGGCTGAGACTGACAACAGTTCTACAAAGAACTGCATATGGTTCCAAAGTTAATCCTGAGGAGATTTGACCCTGGAAAGTACAAATGATGAAAGTTTTGTTACACATGTCTTGCTTTGGCTTACACTTGATCACCCAACAGAAAAGCTTAATTACAAGGCATAAAACACAGCGCTAGATTAGTATGATGAGCTGTCAGAGGCTTAAATCAACAGCCTTCAACATTGCCAGTTTCACCGGTAACCCACTCCAACTATGAAACATTAGACTATATATACAACTGCTTCCTCCTAATTCAAGGAGAAGAAAACTCTTTTCCTTCTTTTTTTTCCTTCTTTCTTTTGTTTCTTTCCCCCCTCTTCGGAACCAATATTGATCAAAAAATTTGTCATGTATACACCCTGTGCTCTGTATAACATTTGTGAGGACAACAATATACAGTGTCTCAACTATTGCGAATGTCCTACTAACATGTTTTGAAACTCTCATGTTGTCATCTCTTATTAAAAATAATAAAAAGTAAAAATTTAAAAAGACAAAAAAATCAGAATACTTAACTTTAACCTAATAAGCAACATTATATTTCTTAACTGAAATATGTATTTGTCTCATAATATCTCAAAGTTTTTAAGCTAGTACTTAAAAGTCAATATATTCTATATAAAAAATTCAGATTCTGGGGAGATAGCTCAGGAGCACAAGTACCTGCCTGGCAAGTGCAAGGTGCTGAGTTTGATCCCTAGTTCCAGAAAAAAAAAAAAAAAAAAAAAAAAAAAAAAAAAAAAAAAAAAAAATTCAGATTCTATCTTTTCTTAAAAAGTACTGGCCTGAGGTAGGCATGGGCACATATCTGCAATCCTAGCACTCATGAGGCTGAAGCAGGATCACTTTAATTTTTAGGACAGCCTAAACTACATGGTGAGTTCAAGGCCAGCCTGAACCACACAGCAAGACCCTGTCTCAAGAAACAGCAACAGAAAGAACCAAAAAAGGATTGGTTTGATAGTTAATGACTGTTAACAATGAATGGTATACAATTTAAGGTGCAAGTAGGAACCATCACTTTGATGGACACCAAAATAAGACACTACAAATTAAAATTATAAGATGTATCCTAACTTTAGAGATGCTAATATATTAATGTGCATCTCAAAATTGGTGAGATGTAGCATCCTATGCTCACTTTAAAATATTTTAAAAGTCATTTTCTCTTGCTTGGGGTGGTAGCTCAAAAGTGAAGTACGCAGGAGACCCTGGGTTCAATATCTAGAATGGGGATATTTTATTTCATCTTCACAAAAGTCACAGAGGACACTACTAGGATCATATTTACATGTGAGCAACAGAGGTGCAGTGGTTGAGAAACCCACAGTACCAGTTGGGAAGCAAGGCCAGGCTGCTGAGGGTACCCATCACATGATGGGCCTATGTGGCATGAGATGTGCAGGCTGGGCTACAGTCCAGACCCTGCTCACCCTGCTGATGCCACTCAACTGGGATTCACAACAAAATCCCATATTTAAACAAAAATAGCTCTAAAAAGGAAAATTTACCTACGTCAGTAAAATTTAATGCAGAATTACTTTTATTTAGGAAAATCAGGAAGTGATGACAAGAGGAAAAATGTAAGAGATATTTACTAATTAAATGCTAACTGGGGAGGTGTGAGACTAGTGAACACATACACACATATATTCTGTTGGCACAAAGTTTATAGGATCTTTCAGAAGAGTACAATGTTACTAACAACAATAAAGGAAAACCTATTTTTAACAATTTCTAATGAAGTAGAAACAGGAGATCAGAGTACTACAAAGCTGGCTGGGGAAGTAGCTGTGACCTGTGAAATGTAGGACACATACATGGAACAGTTCCCATGCATGATGGGGACTTAAGAGAGCAAGCAGGTTTTCCATAGGGTGGCCTGGACCTGACAACAGCTTGAGGACTGAGGGACACAGAGGGCACAGTCTCCAGGAACCTGCCACTCTGTTCTCTTGTACAGACCCTGCCCCCTAGATGGAGCTGTACTCCTTTTCCTACTCTCACTTGGCCCAAACTCACTCTGCATAGCCTGTTTCTTTTTGTTTTGTTTTGTTTTTGTTTTTGTTTTTGTTTTGTAGCTTTTATAAAACTTTGCTACCATTTGCACTTATCTTAATGAATTCTTTGCTCAGAACAGTAAGAACCTAGAAATCACCTCCAGAAGGAGACTCCAGCACCCCCAAACCTAGTAACAATACCTCTGTTGTGTTTTAGCATAAAAAAATGTTCAAGCTAGAGGGATGCCCAGCACACAGGAGGCTGAGGCAGGAGGATCACAAGTTTGAGGCAAGCCTGCCACAAGCTCAAGACTAGCCTTAAGTATACAAGATGCCACCTTAAAACCAAACAAAATCAAAAGGGTCTCCAAAGCATATTCATCAATGAAAAAAAATTAACTGTGGAGCAGTGTATCATTTAGGTAAAAAAGGATAAATACAGAATTCCTCATCATTTTTTTGTGGTACTGGAGATAGAACTCAGTACTCTACTGAGCTATCTCCCCAGCCCCAAATTCCTCATCTAGAAAGACTGACAAGTGATAGTGTTAGCTCTAAAAAGAACTAAAACTGGAGAAGATAGTAAAAAATGACTCAAACTTGACTGGTTTCACCTGACATTTTATATACCAAAACAAGGAAAAGAAAAAAAAAAAAAAAAAAAAGTGAAGCACCAAGGATCTTACAAATGAGACTGTGCACCACAATTCCTTGTTTTAAATATAGTAAACCCCAATTTACAAACACTGGAGTTGTAAACTCTCACTGGTACATGTGGTAAGACTCCTTTGCTAGATACTAAGAAATATAACTTATGAAGGCAACATCTAGGATGAAACTCACTCATAAGTTGGGGACTTATTGTAACTACCACTAGAGATTCATCTCCACTTATCAATTACAGCAATGCAAAGATTAAATAATCCCACTAACAACAGGAAAGTTGAGTAAAATCAGAATTACAATCTAATAACCTGTCAATGAAATACTTTGCTAATAGCCCTTTATCTATATTCAAGACACACAATAGAGAGCAAAGGAAAGCAGAGGAAGTGGCTAGCAAATAAAAATATGGATGTTAGGGCTTGTGCCTAGATGTATCCCTGAAGACCCATGCAGTCACAGATGTGGCTTCTCAGAGGTAGACAGATCTAGGGTGCGTGATGTTGGATTAAGTGTGATACTGGGATTAAGGGTATGCAATTACTAAATTAGCCCCTTGGTTTGGCACAGTTCTAGGTATAGATCTTAGGAAAGCCCACCCTGGTGTGGTCCCTACACCACCCAAAGCCTGGGGAGCCTAGAAGGAATAAAAGGGAGAGGTAGCCAACCGTGGCAGAGAATATTTGTAATCCTAGCACTACAGAGGCTGAGGCAGGCAAAAAGATTCACTTGAGGCCAGTTTGGGCTAGTCAATTCAAGGCTAGACTGAACTACATAGCAAAGCTGTCTCAAAAAAACAAGCAAACAAAAATCTTAAGGACACTAGCATAATATAGCTTGTACTACTTTCTCACAATTCCTAATAGGTCTTTTGTTTCTTTAGTACTATTTAACTGACATGAAAAAGATGGAAGACAAAAATAACAATTAAAAGAGCTGGGCGTGGTGGCGCATGCCTGTAATCCCAGCACTTAGGAGGCTGAGGCAGGAAGACTGGGTGTGAGTTCGAGAACAGCCTGGGCTAAAGGC
Source organism: Myocastor coypus (assembly GCA_004027025.1). Taxonomy (NCBI): domain Eukaryota; kingdom Metazoa; phylum Chordata; class Mammalia; order Rodentia; family Myocastoridae; genus Myocastor; species Myocastor coypus. The sequence goes on along the minus strand of PVJA010047684.1, from coordinate 2,485 downwards.
CAGCCTCAACTGCATAGCAAGACCCTGTCTCAAAAAGACAAGAAAAAAAATTTTCATATATATACACACACACACTATGTATTTGGTAGAGTCCCACCATGTAGCTCGAATTCAAAATGATCCTGTTTTCTGCTTCCCCAATGCTGGAATTACAGATGTATACCACCAGACCTGGTCTCAGTGGCTGCCTCAGGGTACTAGGGCACAACCTGTGGTACCAGGGATGGAATCCTGGTCTCTATGTTTGCTTAAGCAGGCTCTCGGTCTATCTCACTGGCCCTACTTCTATTTAATCATTTATTCAATAAATACCTGCCCAAGACCAACTACTGACTTACATTTTATGATATAACCTTGCTTTCAGTAAGTTTAAAAAACCCCTGTCCTTTCCCCAAGGATGACTGTTTATTTCAGGACTAAAATAATTTATATTAACCAACATTCAACTCATTCATATTTACTGGAATAAAAAAAGATAAGATTTTTTAAAAAGGGCCTGAAATTAGTTTTAAACTCTGTAACTGAAAACACTTTATTAAAAAAGCAAAACTCAATCTTCAGGTGACCTAATTATCATAAATCTAAAACACATGAAAACAGCAGAAAATCAAGCACAAGTACATTTACAGACCAAATCAATGAATCCAACACATCTATTTCCATTACAATCACCTATAAGTTGGCTATAAGCAACAAGACTGCTTCACTGATTCTGTGCTTTCTTCCAGAAATGAACTAGCTTTGCACAAGCATGTCCTCTGGAGCAATAGACCATAATGAGCAGTGCCTCTCAGCCCTGGAGCTGCAGGGCACTCATAGAGGCTGTCAACATGTGAAAGACCCTAGGCTCAAGCCTACTTCCTGCCAGAAAAAGAAGTGTAAACAGCCTATCACAAGTGTTAGCATTTCAAAACATAAAGTTACACAAGTTTCAAATTGTTAATTAACTACTCTATAGACTCTTCCCTAAAATAAAAAAATTAAAAAATTGTGAATTAAAAGAGCTATAAGAATTATCTTATACAAAGCATGTTTATAGCATCTCTGAGATATAAAAATAATAGATCTGACTTTCCTATGACAGTCACAATAGACAAAAGGACAGTGCGAAAACAGTACAAATGAGAAAAGTATTGCACTTGACATTAATGTACATATCTAAAGAATTAGTATATCCTCCGCTAAAAGATAACTCAAGTTAAGGATGATTATAATTACTTCTCAAATCCAAAGGCATCAGGGTTTTCTTTTAGGTATTCAAATATATAACGCTATGTCCTCTTAAAACTGTATGGCCTACATTAGGCTCTTGTTAGAGCCTTGGCAGTATGGGAAGAAGGAAGGGAGAGAGGGGCAGAGCAGTTTTGAGAAGACACTGTTGAGTTTGAAAACCAAGTAGAATTCAGACTAGTCTTGAAATGCAGGATAGATGTAAAACCACATTTAAATAATGATTTTACTTTGTAGAAAATGATAAAGCCACATAATACTGAGTAGTAATACAGACGACAGTGGTTCCAAGCTCTGGTAGGTCAGGTATCCTGACCAGATCAAATCATCAATTAAAATAGCTAACCTAGTATTACATACTCCACTGATGTTCTGTAAACATTTTTAAATTAGTGACCTAGAAGTCCTTATAGTACTTCCTCACAAAATGAAATGGTAAAAGAAGTTTCCTTTATACTGTACCTTAGAGCCTTCAGAAGATAAATTACTTTAAGAAGTAGAATGTACACATTTAAACACAGATGAAGCACACAGACTATCACTTTCCTTCCCACCAACACAGGTAACAGGCAACATACTGAAATCACGAGGTAAACACTTTTTGTTCCATTCGCAGTGAAAAGAACAAAGTGTTTTGTTCCTAACACTGCAATACTATACAAGTTGCTTTAGTGATCTGTTCCTGTGAAATAAGGAGGCTCAACTTTACAAATCTCTATGAATTGTTTTATCTTGAAACAGTTTTGCCATGTAACTCAGACTGGTCTGCAACTTACCATCCTCCTTCTTCAGTCTCCATTATTGGGATTACAAGTGTGTGCCACCACACTGAGCTATACTTACTTCAGCAAAGCCAACTATAAAGGATAGTTTTCCTCTGACTTACCTGTAATAGCTATCTCGTATAAACATCTACCAAGTGACAGGTTCTATTCCTTATTTCTCTTAGTCCTCACTGCACTCTCAAAAGTGCTTTCTTTATCTTCCTTAGGATATAAAGATCCAAATTAAGCATCAACTCCAAAACAAGCTCTATGAGATTGGTGAGAGGAGCTTTAGGAGGCTTAGATTCAATAGCCTCCAACGTCACAAGCTTCACTGGTGGCACACTGCAAGTGCAAAACCTTTGATTGTATATGTATCTGCTTCCTCTTAGTCCAAAGAGAAGTATATTCTTTCCTGGTTTTTTTTTCTTTCTTTCTTTCTTTTTTCTATGCAACATTAATAGGGAGGTGGGTCATGCCCACACACTGCA